>JAODKN010000027.1:15150460-15160707 GCA_026774425.1 Petrocephalus zakoni
ACTGGTTCCTATACAAGCCCATTCAGATATAACAAGAGACAGATGAGCAGAATTTATCCCAAGGGTACCAGAATGGACTCTTCCAACTACAACCCGCAGCCTTTCTGGAATGCTGGCTGCCAAATGGTAGCACTCAACTATCAAACTATGGGTAAAAAGCATACATTTGATAGCGTGATAAATTGGTTTTGGCTCTGCCAGCTGAATTGATAAAATCAACGCTAAATCGTACACTTGCAGTTTTTCAAAATCACCACTAGAGACCACTGTTGTACAAGTAATAGACCTCAAAGCAGATGGACCATGCAGCTAAGAATTATGCGACAAAGAGACTAATATATGAGAAGCTGAACGTGTTTTCTACCTCTTTTACCAATCACGTTTGTGGTTTGTAGATTTTCCAATGCAGTTGAATATGGCCTTGTTTGAGTTCAACGGCAGGACAGGTTACCTTCTCAAGCACGACCTTCTGCGCAGAAACGACAAGACGTTCGATCCTCACACGGACCGGCTCGACACTATCGTGGCCAGCACTCTGACAGTCAAGGTATCAGCAACAGTGCTTTTGTAATACCTGTAATAGACTCCTTCTACTTATTTGATGTATTTTTGAGTTGCGGCACGGAAGGGGAATACAGCCCGATGACGGCATGTGTGCGCACGTGCTCGTGGTGACGCAACACGCGGGATGCTGTGGCACGTCATCTGCATCAGTGAACAGTGGCATGCTATTCGCCGCTGCCATGCCCCCAAGGCACCATGGGGGGCGTCTGCAGAATCATATTCGTCTTCTCCTGAAATTAATAAATCAATCAATAAATCAGCTCTGGAATACAGCTAATGTCCTGGCGTGTCATGCAAAGCCAGACTGTGCTTACCGTGGAATATCTGCCCTCATCACGTAGGTCTACTCAGGCCAGTTCCTGTCGGACAAAAATGTGAAAACGGGGGTAGAGGTGGAGCTCGTAGGGCTGCCCAATGACCCCAAGCGCAAATTGAAGACCAAATGGTCAGCCACGGCTAATGCCATTAACCCGGTGTGGAATGAGGAGCCCTTCGTCTTTGAGAAGGTGAGGGGACAGTCCTGTTTTTGATGATGGACAGCTACTGGATGCCCAGATTAGCCCACAAGAAAAATCCTGGCTAATAAAAAGCACTTTTTAAAGCAGTAAACGTGTCCCGCCAGATCCTGTTACCAGAGATGGCTTCTCTTAGGCTTGTAGTGCACGACGAGAGTGGGAAATTCCTCGGCCACAGAATAATCCCCATCTATGCCATACAGTCAGGTAAAAGAGATCTTTTACAGTATAATACCAGCGGTTTGTAACATGGCTGTACTGCATTATCTGCCACATTACAAGCTTTGGGCTGTTTCGGGTTTTTTTGACCCTCTAGGTTTCCAGCACATCTGCCTCCGCAGTGAGAGCAATGTGCCCCTCACCCTGCCCTCCCTGTTCGTGTACATCGAGGTGAAGGACTACATTCCGGCTGCTTTTGCAGGTAGCCTAATTCACGTCGTCTCTCTCAGGAACTCAGAAATCCAGACCGAACCAAAACACCACAAGATCACTGTGTGGCCTAAAAATTCACAGCCGATAGGCGGCAGGCTACATGATGGGCAGACGAGGCGCTGATGTGTTTTGTTTTTGTGTATTTAACCTCTGTTTTATCCAGATGTATGAAATATAAAATGTAGGTGTCAGTAGACAAATGCTAGTCTAACAATATGTTAAAATGTTTCATGAAACATAAAATGTTTTGTTGATAAAAATTTAAGAAGTGAATATTTAGAGCAGTGTTTCTCAAACCAGTCTTCGGGAAACCGAGAGCAAAAACGCGGACTGTCTGGGGATCCCCGAGGACTGGTTTGAGAAACATGAATGGATGTTGAAGGGAACCATGTCACATGATTTTGAGAGGAAGGAATGACGACTTCTTTTGGGAGTGGGAGTGGAGGTGGATTTAATAAATACTGTGGGAGGAAATCAGGGTAAAAGATAAAATGGCCATTTATAACCAGAAGAGGAAACAGACAAATACAAAGAGGGAAACAGGGAGCTATAATCGATCATTAACACCTTCACTGGGTCTTTGTATTGAAGGTTTTGGGCACATAAAGTACAACAGATTAGGAGCCACAAAATTATGTTTTTGTTGTATTCAGACGATTTACTTGTGTTCCAGATTTCAGCGATGCCTTATTCAACCCAACAAAATCCTCTGACAAGCCGACCAAGTCTTCTGAGGTAAGCCAGTCACACACAGTGAGTGTTTTCCATGGGCTGGTGTTACCTGTCGAGAAATAAACTGAGACTGTGGTCCCCTCTGCAGTATACATGCCCCTATGAGTTGCCCTTTCAGCCACTCCCTGGGGCAGTGGAAGAGAAGACTGAGCCCCCCAGTGGCCAGGCAGACTCAGGTAAAGTGACTGCTTTCCTGAGGTTGTGAAGCACAGAATTATGGGTAGCTAATGAACAGTACAGAAAGTCACACGTGCTTCTCGTGTGAGAGTAATGCCCCATGATTCAGAATGTCGCCTTATTTAAATGCAGGGGCTGAAACCGAAACATCTACCCCTCCCCCAGAGGACACCAGCCTCCAGAATGGGGTTGACACTTCTGACACTTCAGAAGACAATGTCCAAGATCCTGGCCCTTGCCCTACGCAAACCGAGGGTTGTGTTTCATTGGTGGATCCTACCCCACCTGGAACTGATGCACCTGAAACTGCACCTGCAGATCAACGTGAAGACAGTGTTCTTATCACAGCAGACTCTACCCCAGATACAGAAGCTTCACCCACCACAGCTGAAATCCCAGATTCTGACCCCACCCCAGAAGTGGAAACTCCACCCACCACAGCTGAAGTCCCAGATTCTGACCCCACCCCAGAAGTGGAAACTCCACCCACCACAGCTGAAGTCCCAGATTCTGACCCCACCCCAGAAGTGGACACTCCACCCTCCACAACTCAGATGCCCGATACGGAAGCTCCTGCCACTGATGTTGCCCCAAATCTTGAGGTTGACTCTAGCCAGGATGTCTGCCCCAATCAAGACAGCTCCGCCTCGGACGAGCCCTCAGTTCCAGATATTACTGAGGATTCTGCTGTGGCCTGTACTGTCATAACGGACCCTTGCATAACTACCGAAACTGAACCTTCTGTCGAATCTGAATCAAAACCTTCATTGGACTCCTCAGCTGATGTTCCTCTCTCAAATAAAGAGGAACACCCTTCAGCCAACTCAGGTGAGGCACACAACCAACAAACCCTTTCCCGTCTCTTAATTCCTCCTCACCTACCTGAAATGGCCCTAGCTAATCTGAGATATGCTATCTCAGTGCATTACTGGTTGGGGAGATCACAACAGATACAGATTTTTTTCTGAGTAACGTAGATCTCTCTAAATATTGCTTTGACCAGACTTTTCAGCACTGCTGATGACAGATGTTCATTCTGTCTATATTTCCCTCCGCAGAGCCCTCATCTGTGAGTGTAGATGAGCTGACACAACACAAGAGCTTTGTCAAGGTAACTAAGAGGCAGGAGAAAGAGGTCAAGGAACTGGAGAAGAAAAACCAGAAGAAAGGGGAGGAGCTCATCCAGAAGTACCGAGACATGTTCAAGTCCCTCAAGAAGAAGAACTCGGTGAAGAAGAGAGAGTAATGGTTTCCCTTTTAAAGTTTCTGTTTAGTCTCTAGAGCAACTTCTTGAATAGCTGATTTTATTCATGTGCAGTCTCATTTTCCTGATGCGCAATTTTGGCCAGTCTCCACTAGGTGGAACTAGATTATCTGGAATTAGACCTTCATTATAGTGTATATAGTTCCTCTTGTTGCAGCTATTTTATTCACTTTCATTAATTCAGAATCAGAGGAGGATGAGTTCCAGAAGACAGCCAAATCTGCTGCTTATGGATGTAGAGAAAGGGATATATGTAAATGTGGGCATCACTATACAAATAAGTGAGATGCTGGATACTCTTTGGAAAGCCAGAAGAAATTTCCAGCAAGATACTCACAGCAAATAGATAAAATTCCATGCTGTCCACAGCCTGCTCTGCTTATAACCTTTCCTGCAGTGCTGACAAGGTTGACCTGACTGAGAAGGTGATAGAGTTGAAGGCCAAGCTGCATGCAGACCTCAAAGGCTTGCGTGAAGATCAGTATGAGCTTGTGAAGAAGAAGAAGGAGCAGCACACTACTGAGGTACGGCACATCCCTCGAGAGCTGCGTCCCTCATTCTCAGCATGGCTCAGTTGGGTGTTTCGGCTACATTTCACTGGAGAATAACAAATCACTCTGGAATTCTGCGGTACTCCAAGGAGCTCTGTAATACGGGCAGGCCACAAATGCAGAATGCTAGTGACATTTAGTTTATCACCTCTAGGTGTGTGTCATCAGAATACGATGTGAACACAAAGCCATTAAATGAGTCATGCAGCCTGATGTGTTATTTCAAACTATCCCGCCCATCTCCGGGAATTATTCGGAAAGTTGGTAGAACTTCCCAGTTGCAGGTGTTTGTTGGCCCAGATGTAGCTCAGCTGTGTACACAGGTATCAGAAATGGGTCATATGTCACCATATCAGCTCCACAGTGACTGTCATTTCTAGCCTGTCCCCATTAACCTCGAGGGAGACCTTTTTTTTCTTGACATTGCCCCAAAATGCTTGTGTGACGCCCCACGTGCCCTGACTAATGAGATGTCACTTTCAGCTTCCAGCCACGTGTCTTGGCTCGCAAGTGACCACGACATTTCTCATTTCCTCCGTCCCGTGTCACAGCAATTAGCGAAGCTGCTGGAGATCGCCAAGGAGAGGCACGCGGGCGAAGCCAAGGCCTTGCGGGAGGGTCACCAGAGGTGGGCCCCCCACCTGCTGGCACGGAGATGGGAGAGGAACTGAACATCCAGTTCTGGGGAGGGGGTCAAAGGAGAGGGCAAGAGCTTCTTGTATCTTACAGCAGTGTTTCCCAATCCAGTCCACGGGGACCCACAGATGGTCCACGTTTTTGCTCCTTCCCAGCTCCCTATTCTGTGTATAATCTCGCCCACCCACAGAAAGCATGCATCTTACCACTCTACCACCCCAAATTCACAACAGCCAGGTTGTTGACGTCCCGTGTGTCTTTAATTCCTGTCATATAGCTACGAAAGCAGGTGTAGTGTTTACAGAGCCAGTGCTTTTCCCCGCATCTGCCAAGTGCGTGTGGCACAGAAGTGGGACGAGCCCGGCTGCACTTAGTGAGTCAGCCTGCCTCTCTGTGTTTTTACCAATCGCTGGTGAAGGGTTTCGTACAGGTCTGTCAGAATGACAAGTTCTGTTATCCTGTTTGGGTCTCCTGTTCACTAAAACAGAACAAACGTCTACAATATTTACCCTGTTCCTTGGGCAGACCTGAAAAACAAACAAAAAGCGTGGTTGCATATACCAGGTTAGATTCTGCTCGGACTTTTATTTTGAAATGCAGCATCTGTGATCTTCCAGCTGATAATCTCATGAAATCCTTGGTGTTGGCAGTTTGCCTCACGCAGTCTTTCCTCTAGGGAGGTCAAAGATAAGAAGAAGAAGCTGGTATCCTCTGGCAAGTCAGACTCAGAGAGGGGCAGGTGAGCCCCGAAAGCCCACTGGTGGACAGAATGGCCCGTCCTGTGAGCAGTGTGTCTCCAGTGCTGAATTAACCCCATTTAATGTTACTGTAGGACACAGAAAGGGGACGATGGAGGTCAGTCAGAGGAGCCGATGAATAGAGATGTAAGTGGCCCCCTCTCCCCCCCGTCATCCCAACGCTTGCATTTTTCTCCAGCTTTTAAATAATCCCTATTTGTTCAGAATATTTATTGTAATATTTAAATATTACATGTTTATAATACAGCAGACACTTATTGTAATTTCAGAATTGGAATAAACTATTGATAGACGGACAAAAATATTTGCTTTCATATCCTAGATTTTATAAAAAGCACAGCGAGCATTGTACAGCCTGAAACACTAATATGTAGAATCCACATTTCATTGTTTTTAATGTTCACCCATCTGTAATGGCAGTGGGCAGGGCTATACGGGAAACCCCAGCCAATAGGGATCCGTGGTGGCTGCACTTACTGGAAAGCCACGAAAGCCCTCCCAGCGTACCCTGACCACGGCCAATGAGCCACGCGCTTGCTGGACTGGCAGAATTTCAATTGATTTATTTCACAGATCACCCCCCCCCCCAGATCCACCGTAGTTTTCTACAGAGAGACGGTTAGAGATGTGATGAGTCACCAAATGCTATTGTCCTCCTCGTTTACATGTTTGTTCATTAAGATTCATCCTGATTTAGTCGCTGCTGCTCACCAACAGCCCGGTGTGGCTCTTTTCTTTCGATTTAAATAAATTCTGCGTTGAGGATTCATGCCAGTGTTTCGAAACGTAGATTTGCATCTGAAACAAATTACATTACCCTTTATGCGCCCCAACCCCCTCCCCCAGAATGGTTTTTAGTTTAAAAAAAAAAAGAAAAAAACCTTTATCCTGAGGTGAGTTCTAAAGGTGAGGCTGTGAATTGAGACGGGGCAGCAGTGTAACTCTGTCCTCCAGCAGTAAAGATGGCGGCAGTGGCCGGCTGGCTCTCTTTCTGTGCACCCGCAGCTCTCGGATGGCTACGCCGCCCAGCAAGCGCTGCTCGAGAAGAAGCAGGCAGCCACCGTGGAGCAGATCAAAGAGCAGACCAGCCAGGTAAACAGGCTAATGACCACCACATCACTTACCTATGGGTCCTAAACCTAAAACCCGCTAAAACCGCTTCTTAAGCTGGTTATTATAAAACTCAAGGCCATCAAAGAGCTGGGAAAGGCAGGTGTTTGGGTTACATTTGGGCGACTGTGCTGTTAGAAGGCCGTTACTGCGTCAGGGAAAAGGCCAGACTTCATGGGGAAAATTTTGCTGTGTCACATGGTCCTTCTGGGGGGGCCGTCACTGGGGTCACTGACTCAGCCAGGCCTAATCATAGCTTTATTAAAATGAGAGGTTTACTAAGGGTAAAGGTTACTATGATGAAATGAATAGTGACTAAAATATTTTTATCCATTACTATCCTTTGAATGCATAAAAGCCCAGCATCGGACACGTGGGTATGGCTGGATGGATGGATGGAAAAGTAAGATGTATGTGCTGATCGCATTGTTTTTTATGTAAACTGGGTATTCAGTCTGGTGATGACCACTTCCTTGGAGCTGACTGTTCCCCCTCTCCCTGTACTTTGACATCTGTTCCCCTTTTGACCACAGCTGAACCGGCAGGCCCTGGAAGAGTACCATACCAAGATAAGGACACTTCCCAATGACCTGCGCGAGGCCGTAAATACCTGTGTAGGAGAGCACTTTCCCGAGCAGGTAGATCAGGGCTCCACGGCAGAGACAGAGGGTAGTCCCTATGGCAGCATTTTCCTGGGGTAGGCCTACAAACCATCTCCTTGGACAAGTCCTGTCCGGTCTTCTCGGGATATTTCATAGCTTAATATTATATTTCAGAGCATCTAGTCATCCTCCTTCAGTTCAGCCAATGTTATGTTGGTCAGGAAGTCTGTAATGATGGCAGCTGCGAAGGCCTGGGGTATATTTTTCGTGAGATCTAAGGTGTCATTCCATAAACAACATCAAAAACCCAAGATAATGTAAATAAGTGAAACAAACATGCACTCAAAAAACGAGCTCTTCTCGTTGTGCCTGTGCGTGTGTAAGTGCCTTAGCTGGGCGCAGTGCTTTCGTCAGCGGGGGACACTCTGGGAGCAGGGTGACAAGGGTTCAGTGAAATCTTCCTCTCGGAACAGGCGCTGATTCGAGGCAGTGAGTCAGCCTGTCACACTGAGGCTCAACCCTCTTTGCAAAGATCGCTAATAGTTTTCCTTCCTGACAAGACAAATACTGAAATTATGTTTGTTTTGTGAGACTAAAGATGGAATCCACTTAAAGAGCTTTTGAGTGTCGAAAAAATTGTTACTGGTTGACGGGACTTTTTGTCCATGGAGACAGTAAAAGTTAAAAAAAGAAAACTGGAAAATTAGGCCCAGATTCAAGATGATTTCAAATAACACTGGATTCTGACCTTTCTCTTCCTGTTTTTATGTAGGATGCATTTGACATTTCAGACAGACACCAGCCTTAAAACGCTGCTGTAAACATGACAGTTAGAATTAGAACGGGCTGTTGGGTTGAGAATCTCTAATTTTATTAATATTTTTCTGTACTGTACACCAGTAGTGCCCATATACTCGTCAGAGAGGTTATTCACCCCTGATCACCAGGGGTGTGAATTTCAGGTCCAGAAAGTAGAAATCCAGACCAAGACTTTGTTTCAACCAACCAGCTCAGTCCTCTGTGCCCACACCACTGCTGCTCACCTTAAAGCAGGCTTCAGATTATTTTTGCCCTCCTACTCTCAGGAAAATCCACCTAACGGGGGGGGGGGCAGAAGCACAGGAAACACTAAATATTACTCAGTTTGTGGTGTCACCACCTTCATGTTTTAGTTTTATATTTATATTTAACTGATGAATAATTAGGTAGCTGTTTCAGTTCTGTTTTAGAAAGCTTAATTTAAGAAATGTAATGGATTTGGGGGAGAAATTGTACAGTATGTGCACTACAATTCTCATGCTGTTTCTGTGACCTATCAAATTTGTACGCAAACATGAATAAAGGTAATATACACTAACCACATATACTAGCAGAGTTATTCATTTATGCTTGACTGATATCTGCCTGGCTGCCTTTCCATTTGTGACCGTGTGAGTGTGATTTATGCGGAACACATCTAACAAACACACTAGAGATGTTTTGCCTTGAACTTCGGCCTGTACTGTATGCATGAATGGAGAGTGCTTTCCCTAGAGGGTTCCCTTTCTAATTTGGGGTTTGCTTGCAGTTTCTGGTTGTAGCTCTTACCATGCCTCTTTGGTGCAGGAGGTGTGGGAGCTTTCATATCAGGAGAAAGGTAAGAGTGACATCCCGGCACATAGCATGTTCTTGGAATAATGAGCATGTTGTATTTGTTTCGTTTCGTACGTTAAAAGCGATAATGCGTTTTTAAACATCTTAAGATCACCAGCGCTGTAAATTAACAGGCCACATATTTCCTGGGTGCATGCGGGTGCCCCGACTTTGAAGGTGTCCTTTGTAATGCGCTGGCCCTGGTGCCATCTGCCCACGTACCTCCTGTCTTATGTAAGTCTTTCAGAGATCACCCGCTGGCTTTGCTCTGATGTAAAATGTAGCTGAGAGCCTTCATGAGTTCTCCACCCAGGTTTGAAGAAACGAGTGGGGCTTAGAAGTGGCCCTGTATCATTCCCAAACCAGTGAAGATGGTTCTTTCCTTCCCTGATGTACAAAAGGCTGATGTGGCAAGTGCTATTGCATAGACATAACCCTAGCACTATTTATTAGGCCCCTAGCCACTAGCCAATAGACTTTGCCAAGTGAGGCGGGGGGGGCCCTTGGAAGATTTCACTAATCAGGGGAACCTCCAGTGTAGACTGTGCAGAACAAAGAGGCTGGAACAAATTTCAGGGGGGTGTGCAAACTCCAAATTTTTACTACCTGGCTATGTGCCTGATTGGTAGCAAAAAATGCTAGGTGGGTGGATGTTACTAATATAATTGTCATCATCATTATTAGTTTTCCGCAAATTGGCTGGAGTCCTGCCGTTGTCTGGCCGCTCTGCTGATGTTCTGCTTGCTCTCGGTCCTGGATGACTCTATGAATTGTCACTGCTGAGTAATTTGCTGGCTCCATCAGTGCAGTGGCGTTCGGGAGCGCGTCCAGCTTCAGTGAGGATCTACACCAGCACTTGCTAACACTTACCCAGATTCACATTCCCATCATCCCAAGGTGACTTTAACTGTCCACACTTCATCCGTGTTTCTTAGCTGACTCAGGAGAACCTGGGGATTGCAGCTGCCCACGAATGGGTCTGAGTTGTCTTTGAAATATGAGTGGAACCCAAACAGCAGCCCAGGTCCTTACTGTTGCCCCCCCCCCATCCCACAGTCTCTGTTTGAATATTCATCGTCTTGATGAAGGATGCCTATTGGCTACATCGTTGCTATGATAAAAATCAGTGTTTCAGATGAAGCCTCTGCTCTGCATTAGTTCAAATTTAAGAACTCGTGGCCATAGGTGGAAATTAGGGGGAGAACATTTCAAACTGGATTTAAGGAAGCACTTCTTTACACAGCGTGTAGTTAGAGTATGGAATAGTCTTCCTG
>JAODKN010000027.1:15170808-15197697 GCA_026774425.1 Petrocephalus zakoni
CATGTTGGTATAAAAGGGGGATGGCTCTGCATGTTGGTATAAAAGGGGGATGGCTCTGCATGTTGGTATAAAAGGGGCTCTGTTGGGTTTTTTTCATAGTTTAGGAACTCTCACTGCAGGCTTTTAAGTGAGCCATGGTCTGGGACTTAGGGTTAGGGGTTAGGGTTAGATTTTCTGGTAAAATTGGTATAAAGTCAGGATACTTTGCTCGACAGAATTTTTAACACTCAGGACTGCAGGCATTCAGAATTCCCTCAGCAGGCAGACGGCCCGGCAGTCAGCCCACCGGCATCACAAATGTTAGCACTTAGCGTTAGCCTTACGAACCTCGCAAATTCTCTTTGCCTTAAATTCATGTTCCTGTGTTTTATCATGTTCTGAAATCACTCTGAATATGGGCACTTGCTTAGAAGACATTTTTATAGCACAATGTAAACACTCTATATTATTCAACTTAATATTCAACTTATTTTATGTTTATATGTTCATAAATCTGTGAACGAGTTTACCCTGAAGTTCTGGGGCAGCAGACCTTGGCTGTGTCAGTATAGCCCTGCATCTGTGCCTGTTTTTGGTCCCTGCTTTGAGTCAAGGCTGTGATTCATATGCGGACTGACATATCGATCCACCCACACCGAGCCTGCTGCACTTGCTGTTATAGTAACTGTCCAATGTATAAAATTTGTACCGCGTAATGTGATAAACTTAGACAAAAGGCAAAATGTGGGGCACTACTGATGACCAGACAATGTATTGCTTTAAGAAAATCTCCCCTGCTACCTAATGATGTGTATCTATATATCTCTTTTTTTGTCTAAGGTTTGTCTGGCTCTAATAAATGTCTATAATAAAACACTGTTTTAGTTCTCCACGTGGAGCTGGGGGTTATACATCTGAATTTACTCACCGGTCTCTGTCGCCTGCGGGAAGAAGCCTCCTAAGAGAAACTGACATTTCAGAAAGTTGTCGGAGGGCAGTTAACTGATGAGAGAAATCTTTAGTTTGCATTTGTCAGTTTGAGGCTATCAAGACAAAGGCTGTGCATCTCCAAGCTGGCTGTTCTTCACAGTGCCGCGAAAAATTTATAGATGTTTTCTTGAGCAAAAATTGCTCTCCAATTATACAGAAATCACCAATAAGAAGCACTGAGAACATAAACGATTTAATCATTATAGGCTGTGCACAGAATGTTCAGTTTGTGCCCTGTGTTTTGTTGGCCTGTGACTCACACTACAGAGGGTTTGCTTGAGGCTTTCAGAGTCGCTATAACATGGCCCTAATTTTTTAAAGTGGTTCAATTGCAATAACATCATTCTATGGTTATTCTATGCATTTACCCATAATCCACCTGGGTGACTCCACTCCACTGTCATTCGCTGATTCCAAATGGCTGCAGTGCTCTTCTATAAGCATGGTGGTGACATGCTGGACCATACTGTGCTCCTGCTGGACCATACTGTGCATATCCTCAGGCGAATATGGCTGTTATCACATGGTGTCTCGTATGCCAGTGATGTATCCCTTGCACTTTTCTGGCTAACTGTGATGTGGAGGCCACCTCCGTGGTGCCTGGGGATCGAGATAAGTTTTATAGTGTCCTTTGCATGGTGTCTTTGAAAGTCAAGCCGAACAGCATGTCTACTCTCAGGTGGAACGTGAACTGTGGAGGGCTGTATTTATGGTAATCAAGTGGGCACTGAGCTGCAGATAGGAGCCAGACACTGTTTATTAAGCTTCTAAATCCTCAAGCTGTTTGCGCTATTTTTAACTTTGTGGGGTACTAATTCGGCAAATTATATAAACACATAATAGCTCCACGTATTATACTTTGTGTGCAGCCAAGCCTGTACCACTTAATCTGTGTCTGGGCCACATGGACAAAGCAGTTTTACAGCCTTGCTCAGCATGGCTGAGAATAGGTTAAGAGTCAGAAGCTTTTTGCCTTTTTTAAATTGAACGTTTCCTGTACAATAACCTACCGTGGTAGTAGCTACCTTAAACAATATAGATGTGTAATAGATGTGGACTTACATCACTGGGAATCAGGTCATTCAGGTGTGATATTTACATGAATATAATACAATATATAATCTGAAGGGTAATGTCTTGAAAGTTCAAGTGACTTTATTTTTTGAAAAATCCATACAAAACAAACCCTTTCCCCACATTTGTACTAGTCATTGCTCAGCAAAGTGCTCCCTAGCAGAAGCCTCTGGCTGGTGAGAAGGAGCAGATCAGCATATTTACTTATGGCTCTAATGTTTGGTTGTCTCAAGGCCGTCAAGACAAAAGCAGAAATTAGGCCCTCAAAATTGTGATGTGAAATGCAAGCCCTTAATTAACCGCCGGTGATGATGTGGACGCCAAGGTTCATAATTACAGGCAGAGTGAGAAGCTAGAATTTTAAGGGTTTCCCCCTCCACCCACCCAGAGGCAAAGAAGCCCAGGAGGTGGGTGAGCTTCCGAGCAGCTGGATGTCACGGTGATGGATGGCTTCCAGCAAGTCATCCTCTGCTTCAGAAGGCTTGGCGCTCCCAGTGGCCTTCCCCCCCCTCGGCTCCCTGGGAGTGCCAGCAGCCAGAAGAGGCTGTCCGTGTGTCAGTCAGATGTCCCACTTAGCTCCCCCATGCCCACACAATCTCCTCCCTGTTCCTACCACCAAATGCAACTGTTTCTCCTCCTCTTTAAGACAAACGGCTACCTGGTCTTATATGTCACTTTCATTCCCTTTAAGACAAAGGGCTCCTGTGTGTAACGTAAAAGGCTGTCTTATTGTTTTGCTATCACCTTCCTTCACTGGTCTGCCTGAAATGCAGCCATCTTACTTTTTGGGAAGGTTACTCTGATTAGGTTTGACCTGAAAAGAACCTCGGAGTGACTGACACCAACGACAGCCTGCCTGCTGTTCATCCTTCCTGTGATGGCAGAGTGTGAGCCAGCAGCTGCACCCAAGCTGTTGTGGCCCCGTATCCAATCAAAAGGCAGGAGAGCGACAGGAACCGCCGACATGAGGCTCCCTGCATACTGAGCCATCCATCGCTGCAGCTCTCATGTGCGTCTGGTCCCACGTCAGACCGGGCGGTAATAACCACAAAAGAGCGGTCATGAGTGTGGGTATTCCTCACAGAGGTGACCGCTGTGCTCCCCGGCACAATGGCCAGGCCTCCCAAGAGCAGCACAGCAATTAAGGTGGTGGGAATTGTAGCCTCTACCTCCATGGATGTGCTCGTCTTCGCCTTCACATTGGGTGTAAAGCCAGGGAAATCGTGGGAGAACTAAGATAATGTTTTTTTGGGAGGCTGTTGTGATAAGTAGTGCTTGCCTCTGTGGGTGTGGCTTATTTCGGGGGGGGTAAGAGAGCCCCATTTTCACCCGTCACTCTCATGTGTAGGCAATCATCCCAGCACCCACTGGGGGATTCAAGATTCTTACTGTCCTGTTAGATTAGCACTGGTAGGGAGACTTAAGCGGTACATGTTGCACGTTCATAGTACATTTTCCTTGTGTTTTGGATTTTTCAGTTTTATTAGGTGGACACTTTATAACGAGTTTTGAAGTTGAAGGTGCCTAGGGAATGGGTTGTGTGAATTGGCTGGGATAATGTCTCCTTTTGAGGCAATCATTCAGGTCTGCAGATGTGTCTCATCTTGACAGTTCATTTAGGGCGCTTTTCCACCGCACGGAGTTTGGTACTTTCGGTACTTTCGCTTTTCCATTGACTTCCGGTCGAGTACCAGTACCAAAAAGTCAAGTACCGAAAGTGCCAAACCAGTTGGGGTACTTTGGTACTTTCGGTACTGTGTTTTCGATTCCGAAACACAATGCGATCGCCGTCTTGACAAAACGTTGCGAACTCAGAAAACAGCAATAAACGAAGTAAAAAAAAATAATTGCTATTTATTTAATATACTATTGCAGCATGGTATTGGAGAGTCTCCAAATATAGCCTGGCCCACCCAATCACAAGGCTGGCCCACATGCAACCAGCCTCAATATAGTTTTTTTTTTTATATGTAATTGCCCCCCCAAAAAATCTCCCTGGCCCATCCTTGTTACAGGGAGCTGGAGCCGGGCCTGCTTAATATAAAATTAAAAATTTAGTTAACACAAATTTCTCACAAACTTGTCTAGGAGTGATTTAAATAGCAAGGGTGAGAATGATTATGATCGTCTCGGGAAACGCATGCAGCGCTCATGCAAAAACATATATTGGATATAAATGTAAAATATGCAAGGAATAATCATTAAAATTTAAAAGTTGGCTAAGCTTTTTTACCTACGCCAAAGTAAAATGTCCGTATAAATCCGAAAGTAAGAAAAAGTCTGATCTTAATGTAACTCACTAGCGATGTAAGAACCGCATGTGCATAACATGCGATGTCAGATCTAATATCCAGCATCGTCCAGCTGTATACTACAGCCATTGTTCGAATGCAGTACAAAATGTCCCGCCTCACGCTGTCCTTTTAATCAGCGACGGCACCAGTTTTTATGGCAGTGGAAACCCAACACAAAAGAAGCACCAAACTGGGGGTGTCACTCATGGGCGGTTATTGATGATGTCATTTGGCGCCGGTACCAGCCAGTGGAAAACCAACACAAAGGAAGTCACCGGTATGTCACTTTAGATTCATGTTCCTCTTGGACTGGTTTTAAACAATTCTGACTAGGACTATGGATCTGTATCTGTGTGATTCAACGTATTCGCATTGAAACCACAAATTCAAATCTGCTTCAGATGATACTTTCCTGGGAAAATCGATTTAGCCGGTTTTCCTGCGATAATTCGGGGCTGACGCATCGCTGGCAGGCCGCTTTAAGCTGCAGCTGCCTGTGTCTGCGCAGGCAGGGCTAATCGCAGGCCTTATCACGATGTTCAGAATAGGAGTTGGAGGAAAGCATGAAGGTGTTGCAGAGTGAAAGCTGTCCTCTGGTGCTGATTATGTTGTGAGCCAGTGGAGGAAGCTAAGTGGGGCCAGCCCGCGGGAGCACGCAGCAGCCTGTCTATTTCTGGATGGCCGGGCACCTGAAATAGCAGCCTAGGGCAACAGCACTTCACTGGAGGTCCAGATAAGAGGGATTGTGCTACGCCGCTCTGCCGTTCTCTTATCTCAAAGGCCCCGTTTAATTTGTCTGTTTAAAACTTACATCTACAAACCCCCCTTTTTTCCAGTTTCAGTCATATTGGAACCTCATGTCACCAGCTGTGGTTTAATACTTTTGAGTTCCTATATGAAGATGGCATGGGGAATGAGACGTCAGCAAAAGGTATAGTGCAAAACCTGTCTATCTGATCTTTGTAAGTGGAGCAGGCAAAGCAGCCAGGGAGACGTCTTAGGATCACACTAACCCGAGGCCCTGGGCCTGCAGTGTTTCCAAGAACATTGCAGAATGTGATTTGCACTCGCTTGACAGTGATTTTAAGCCTGTGGTGTTGACAGGTTGCCGGGGGGGCGGGGTGATGTTGCTTTTGATGTTCCTGTTGTTCTCGTTCTGGGTCCTGTTCTTCATTATTTACTCAACTACTGTATCCACAGAAGCTCTTTAGAAGAAATTATTTAAATGTTAGACTCACAGGGTTTGTATGGGACGGTGGGCCATGTGCATGTAGGCTAACAATGATAGGATTGGGTGGTACAGTTTCACATGCCCCATACCTGCTGTTATAGACCAACTTGTTACTGTGTACATTCAGCAGAATGTAATACTCCATTCTCTCCTTATTTTAATACAAAGCAAGACGACCATTATAAACCTTCTGTTTACAAAAATACACACATGTAGTGCAATACCCAATACTCCATGCAACCCAGTTTAATCTGAGTATATTTTATAAATGTGAAGTTTTTAAGTACGATCAAAGTGTCTGTGTGCACATGTGTTCGGGACGAAATCTCCAGGGAGAGGGCTGGAGAGCTCTCCCAGGACAGAAACACCGAGCTCAATGTCCTGTACCAGGTGGAGAGCAGTAATTAAGTCAGCCCCCTGTGGATGTTTGTTCTCACCTAGGCTCTGTGACAGGGTCTTGGCAATACTTCTCACTAGCTGTGTTTTATATTAGCAATTCAGAATGAATAGTCCACAAACCCGGGTGCTGACTTCTGCCGTCTACAGCTCCAGTGCTTTACATAGTTCCCTTTGGCAGAGTCCTGTCCGCTTACTATGCCATGTGCTGTTTATTATGTTTTAAGCCTGGCTGTTGTGCACTGGTAAATAAATATGCTAATAACAGCTGACTCATAAGAGAGAACTATCTAGCCCCAGGGCTGAGCCAAATTAATTCCTAAACCACAGGCTGAGAGAAGTGTTGAATACAAGAGGTTAGTGTGGTCAGTGCTCCAGCATCTGAAATACAATGAAATGCCTGCGATTTGCCTCCACCAACATGCAAGGCCACAGTGCTGAAAGTGCATAATGGTGGTACACCCCTCCAAAATGACCCCCTTTCTGAGGGCCATGAGCAAACCTCCGCAAAACAGAATGCATGCTGTCTTAGGGAAGCATCAGGCATCACGTTCAGTTGCTGGATTATAGAGCCGAAAGGCAGGTGCCTGTCACAGGAGCCTGCAAAGTGAGGCTGGGGGAATGATTAGAGGGCCTGATGCCTGCGAGGTGGCATGAAACCGCGTCTCGTCCTGCCTGACTGTATGCCAAGTGGGGTGGGGGGTCGTGACCTGGGCTCCTGAGGATACAGACTATGGCTGGTGGCTGACTAATAAACATCTTCAAGACTATCTCCTTCCTCACTTTGTTTCTTCTTCTATCTCTAAACTTCCCTGCACTGGGTTTTGTACCATTTGTGGCCACGTCACTCTATTGTTTTCATGATGCTGCTGTGTGTATTTAAAAAACCAAACAGCGGGTCTTTTCCCATGCACCCGGAATAATTAGTGACAAACTCGAATTGTAAACAGAGTAGCTGCGGGTGCATTAGTACAAACACGGAAGAAGAATAAAGCCAGGGGAAGCTGTGGCTTTAAGCACTTCTCTGTGGTAGCAGCCTTTACCTGTGGACATGAAAAACATGGATTGTTTTTCTCCTGGACTAATTATTTTGCTACGAGCGGCATGTGCTCCCTCCTGATGGAGGGCCGGAGAGGTACCTCTGAATGGCTGCTGCGGCAGCATCACGGACCTCAGATGTCCGTTTCCTTGGCAACGCAGGGAGGGCGTGGGGAGATGAGGACGGTATAAAAAGCCAAACACCTCTCCTCCCAGGCTTATTGGGGGCTTGATATCACTGCTCTCAGCACTGGGGGAAGTGTGAGTTGGATCCTCTGATTCATCAAAACAGGCAGCCTGGCTTCAACACCAAACGCTCCAGCCATGCTCCGACCCAAGGATCTCTGCCAGGGCTCAGGCACCAAGACGTTCCTAGATGCCATGCACAGCGGTAAGGCTCACCTGGCACGCTTCGTCCTGGATGCCCTGGATGGACGCATCATCAACTCCAAAACAGAAAACAACCGTACGCTGCTGATGCATGCAGTTTGTCTCCTGGAACCGGCCACACGAGTCAAGTTCACACGTCTGCTGCTGGAAAAGGGGGCAGATGTCAACTGCCAGGATGAGCACGGTCGGACCGCCCTGAGCCTGACCTGCGAGTTGGGGCACCTGGATGCCGTCAAGCTCCTTGTCCAGTACAACGCCGACCCTGAAATTACTGACACCTGGGGCAACAGTGCTCTGATGTACGCCGCCTGTGCCGGCCACAGCCAGGTGCTGGAGTTCCTTGTCCGGGCCTTCAAGAGGTTAGGCCTGCGGCTTGACCGCACCAACTTGGCTGGGCACTCGGCAGTCGAAGTTGCGGACTTCTTCGGGCACAACCAATGTGTGATGGCCCTGCATGGCCCTGGGAAGAAGATCTTGGCTATGGAGGACCAAGGAGGTGGGGCGCGTCGACCCAACCGGCTCCCCAAACAGGTCCTGGAGAGGTTCTCCAAGCAATTCCATAGCAAGTGCGATGAGCACCTTCCAGCCATGTTTCAGCGCCAGCTCCGGGTGGGGGAGAGCGATGGGCCGCTGAGACGCCTCAGAGCTCAGCAGCAGTCCCCCGAAAAAATGGGCCAAACCCGGACCACCCAGCTGCAGAAGCTCTTCAGCAGGGACAGCCAGGAGTCCAAGTTCACAGCTAAACATCTCCAGAATGGCAAGCTGATGGACTCAAGAGGGGCTACTATGCTGGACCACACTCCAGAACTTCGTAAGGATGACAAGAAGAGGGATGACCTGAAGGAGGTGGCTCCAACATGGGGTAAGGCAAAGTCATTCAATGTGGAGCTCCAGACTTGCAGAAAACAGTCATTTCAAGACGACATGTCGAATGGGAGCCAAGCTGCAGTTCCGATAAAGAGGGGATCACTACAGAATGAGCAACCTCTTATTGCCAAGATTCAGGAAAATGCCCCTCTGACAAATGATGCTGATAAATTAGTAACTGTGTCCCAGGTCCCATTAATGGAAATCAGGCAATCCCTGGAGCGAGCAGAGGACAGCCTGACAGCATACCCTAACGACAAGCAGAACTCCACTTTCTCGGGAAGAAGAGAGTTTCAGAAGCGCTCGAGTCTCCCTCAGTACGGCCGCCATGACAAGCCGCTCTCTCAACGGGACATGATCGCACCGGAGAAAATGCCAGTGCGTCCGCCCGGCTTCACCGGACTGGGAACGCGTTTGCTGCGAAGGTTCACCGCCCCAGAATTCATGAGACTGGTGCTGGACTTCCCCTCCGGCTCAGAGATCGGCAGAGGCAGGATGTCTCGCTCGGAGACCTTCCCCCTGTCACACACACACCAGAAGGTGGACAGTCAGCCGAGCGTGGACAGCATCAGCGCGGTCACCTGCGAGTTTGACAGCGCCGTCACCCTGCGGAAAAACCCCCGCTCCTGAACGCGCGAGCGGGACGCGCAGGAGACGAAAACCTTCATTTCTGTGCCTATTATCGAAAGCTGTGTTTTGTGCGTGGCCTTATCGTTGTAAATATAAAGAATATAAATGCAAATATTGGCGTCAAATGTCTTTCACGTTATTAATTCTCGATATATTACGTGTAATGCATTTCATAATTATAGGAATTGTTTATTCGTTGTATTTAGGTCCAGAATTATCTATTAAAATCGCATTAAATCACTTTGGCGTGCGTCTTTATTACATAAATGAAAGTTATTTATTCTTAAATTGGCAGTGGACAGCGTTTAACTTGTTAAATTATATGTTATGTTTTGATGGATGTCTGCAGCTGAGTAGAAATATAGCAACATGAAATCGGTGTTGTTAAGTCTGTTCGGATCTGTAACTATTATTGATAAGATTAAAACGGCTAGAGAAAAAATGTCATTGATAACTGTATTAAATCCACTACACGTTCACCGGCTTTAAGAAAACAGATCATTATTACTTTTATTTTTCTTTAAAATCATTGGGTTTGTTTGTTTTAGCTACGCATTTTATACATTCCATATAAAAAATGCAAACCATCACCATTCATTAAATGCGTTTCTATGATTAAGGCAAATTATCCTACTTAATGAGTTCGATTCAGTCACATGCACGTGAAACTGGGGTTAATCACCGAGTCCGTGTGCGGTGCAAAGGCTTCGTAGTTAAAGAAAGCTTTACTCGCTTCGAAACATTAGGTATGCAATATTTATTGTTCATTTATTACAAAATTAAAGCGTGTGGTTGCTCTCTTTCATGAAATACATACTGGTACAAACACGAGAAAGGTTTCGAAACCCTCTAAGAATACAAACACAACGTACGATATATGCTCGGCTGGTGGACATCTTCGAGCGACACATGCCAAGCCCGTGTGCTTTTACCAATGCAAACTAACGCACGAAAGGCGCTCTTTAAAAAAAAGCGGACTCTTCCATCACAGCAGAGCAAGGGTGCGTAGGGGACAAGCAGAAAGCGGGATCTTCCCGGTTACATACATTCAGAACACATATGTGATGATAGGAGGTATCTGACACTGTATTCACTGTATCCCCTGTTAGTACCAAAGTCCAGGTTCTGTTTGAACACAACATCCCTCAAAGTTTCATCTGAAGTAAACTGTGGAACATTAAAAAAAACCTGCGAGGCTCAGAGGTCACATTTACAATTTCACATCTTACAAACAATTCACAACACCTTTTGGAAAAGCAGGCGAGTTTCTGTTTTTACAGAAGATAAAATAGATTATGAAAATAACCAAGTCCTTTTTCCATTGTCTCATAAAAAAAACCCTCATTGTTTAAATGTAAAACAGTCCCCTCCTGATTGCCGAAGGTTAATTGATGAAGGAAGGAATTGTTGAGTGTCTCCAACCAATCAAAATGAACTACTGTTTAATCTCACTATTTGGCTACTGTGAAGATTTTACTACTCTACGCTGAGTCTGCGCAGGTGTGACCACCATCCCATCGCTCGACAGGTTGAACGCAGGCTTCTATTTGTTCATGAGTTTGTATGAAACTCAAGCCGTGATCTGGACCATCAAAGACGAACGGGTCAGCATCCGGTAATACTGAGCACTGGGCACTGCACTCTACGGAGTCTTATGTCCATCTTTGTGTGTGTCACTGCAAGGTTCTTTTTGGGTAATGAAGAGTCCTACTTCGCTGACACTGGATGCCGATGTCAGGTAAGTACGGTGTTCTCCCTTTTCAGCTGTGTTAAGACAGTTAGTTTTGTTAGCATGCAGATGCCGCTCTCATCAATAAAGTGCATTTTGTCGTTCTAGATCCATTCCATGCTGTTTCCTTCAGCTGCCATGCAGCAGAGTTGGCCCCCCCCCCCCCCCCCCCAGACTGTCGGAGGGTGGGAGGATGTCCGGACTAGAGCCGCCAGGATGGGCGCCCGCCGCGCCTGCTGGCGGTGTGCTCCCCCCCCCTTCCCCCACCCTCAGGTTGGGCTGAGTGTTGATGCTCAGCCAGGGCAACGCGAGAGACGATTGTGGAAGCAAGGGGGGGGTTGGCCAGGTCAACACCGGGACATGCGCTTACGGTACAGCTCCACCAAGGGCACCAAGCACTGGGGCGAGCCACTCTGCAGTAAGAAGGGGTGTTCCAGCAGGTCCGTGGCGCTGGCTCGCTCCAGCGGGTCCCGGGTTAACATGCGATCCAGGAAATCCTTCAGCACAGGAGAGATCTGCAGAAAAGCATGAATGTGGGCCATCTTCATAAGCTGATATGCTTGTTCCAGACCATGGCGTTGTCTTGTATTTGCTCCAGGCTGTATGTGTATAATATATGTACATATATAATATGGTACACTGTGTGTGTGTGTGTCACCTTGTGCTGGTTCCTGACAGTTGGTGCAGGCTCGTCTCTCAGCCTTTTCATAGCTGCCACCGGGGCCTCACTGAAATACGGAGGCTCCCCATCCACCATCTCCACCACCATGATGCCCAGAGACCAGATGTCCACCTGCCAGAGACACAGAGTCCAAATCAATAAAACGTAACAGCCAGTGACTTTGGCCTGAGGACAAAGGGCTGTCTGGTCAAATTATCCGTCCGCTTGGATCTTGTATTTGAATAAATGTACAAAACCTTAAATATGCAGCTGAAGTCCTGACTGTTAACTGTATCGGGAAATTATGAAATGGTAAATCTGAGTTATCCGGAGTCCCTTTCAGGGGGGCACAGTGGTGCCGGGCATTCCCAGTCTTAGACACACACCCCCCCGTAATATGGTGACCATTTCAAGCACTCTCCCTCAAATATGCACTTCAACTGTGGAGGAACACTAGCTGTTCAAGACGAAAAAGCCACGTCAACTGTAAAGACGAGTTTTTATGCTAACATGGCTCATTTCCGATGAAGCCCTCAGCTCATTTGCCTACATTTCCATGATGTCGCTTAAACATTTTTAAATCCAAATCGAGTTTCAGTTTTTTTGATGCATGAGTTTGCATCTAGCTACTCCCATAAATTACGTAAATATAACTTTTCCGTTTTTTGCTTTTGTAAGCATGTGCTTCAGGGTTAAACAGCCAGGCAGCTCTTGTGAAGTGCTGTTCGCTTGCCTTTAAGTTACAGGTTAGAGAAGGTGTCCTCGCTGCTTACCTCAGTACTGTATGGGTGCTTAGAAATAACCTCCGGTGCCATCCAGTATGGAGTGCCCACGAGCGACTTCCTCTTGGGGATGTCCTTACTGATCTGGGCACAGAACCCGAAGTCTGACAACTTAACCTGTACAGGATTGAGAAATGGGCCACATTTTGTTTCAGATTAGTATGATACCGGAAAAGCATGTTACAAACCAGCTCAGTGCTTTGTTTTCAGACTACAAAATTCACCATTTAATCTTTAAATTGTACATTTAAAGCCCTGGCTTGGTTTTAGGTGAACCATTTATATTTTATATCTTCCCAGATATAGAGGCTGCTTAAAAAGTCAGGGAGCTATTGATCTTTAAGGGAGAACAGGCATAAAACCTGGTTTACCTACCCTTCCGTCTAGGGTGAGGAGGATGGAGTCACTTTTGATGTCCCTGTGGATGACACCCTGGGAGTGCAGGTAGGCCAGGGCCTGCAGCACAGCCTCGCACACTGTGGCTATCTGCTCTTCACTCAGCCTGGGGGGATGGACTGTCTGTTAGCTCCAGTCACGCGCACAACCTCCAATCCACTCGCATAAACTCACGCAGAACTTATCGTTACATATAACAATTTCAGAAAGTCATAAAATTAATCAAGTAGTGAACTGTATTGTTTCTCAAAAGAGGACACTTCAGAATAATGCAAATATTATGTTCCATAATACTATCTTCTGCTAAATCCCTTTAAATATTGTATTCCTCTGCAATGTTAGCTCTACACTGCCCTCTAGTGCTGTAAAAGAGTTACTAAAGGTTAGGGCGGTCCATTTTCCATCACTACCCACAGACGAAGTTGGATGATCTACTCCATCCACAAACCTGAATGTCTGTCTTGTAGTTTTTTGGATCTTGTATGACAGTGTTTTGTATATGGTCCTCCCATGTATCCTTTCTCATCCTACCTTGTTTCAGACACGATGTTGGTCAAAGCACCTCCCTGGAGATACTCCATGATAACCCAGAGCTCTTCCTCTACCAGGGCACTTTTATACATCTCCACCACATTCCTGTGCTGGTAGTCCCTCATGATGACAACCTGCAGAAATTGGCATGGCTTACATCGTTTCTATTGCATGATCCATGGTCAGCGCCCACAGGGCATACTTTTTCCAACAGGTGTCAATAGCACCTGAGAACCTGGCCCCCCTACCATCACTGGAAGAGGGGCCAGTGAGGAGGGCTGGATACCTCATTGAACAGAAGCTCTCGCCGCTGCTGCTTCCGAAGATCCATCATCTTCACCGCCACCAGCCGGCCGCTGTGTTTCTCGCGAGCGATGCAAACCACACCTGTTGAGCCCTCCCCAATCTTCACAAAGTTCTCCAGGTAGGACCGGGGGTCCCCCTTATCCACCACCATCTGCAGTGCAGCCTTGAATTGCTCATGGGTCACCTTGGGGGGATCAGGTGGTGGCCGAGGGGAGGGGTGTTGGGGGGGCCTGAAGGAGGGGGAGCAGGCGGTCGGGCTGGTGGCCAGGGAGCCTGTTGGCGACGGTCGGGGCTGGGATGGGCTGTCCTGCCCCAGGGGAGTGGACCCAGAGCTACTGGCCAAGCGCAGGGAAGGATCCGCATTGATGCTGGGGGAGAGTCCGAGAGTGTAGCTCGACGAGGGCCGCACTGCTCGGTGGGTTCTTGTTCCAACCACTTGGGGGCTGCGGGTGCCATTAGGCAGAAAACTGGGTTGATGCCGTAGGACAGAATCCGCCTGCAATGACAAAGGGGGGAAGGAGATTACCCCGTGCCTGCTACTGCTATCCTGGATTAATTGGACACAACCTAAGGGTGGTCGTTGTGTCAGAAGGACATTTTTAAGGCAGAACATCCTTTTAAAAGTACCCTTTGACTGAGTCAGTAAACCCTTGCTCAGGTCTGATTGGTCAGACTCTTAAACTATGGCTTCACCCACACACAATGCCACTTATACTTCATAAATAAATAATGAATTATTTTTTTCACTGACTCCTTAATCCACTCAGCCCCTTCAGTCTGAAGAACCCTATTTTGTCTGCAAATGTATCAAATGACACCTCAGTATTTCCCAAAGCCACGACTGCAGTGAGCTTGGACTATATGGTCCACTTAACTGTGGATGGACGTGCCCTTTAACTGAAGCCAGGAACAGGAGGTCTGTATTTGCTGCACCTTCAAAGCAGTATCTTGCAAGTGTTCTTTAACAGCCTTACACAACCATTTGCCATAAACACGTGGGCTGAAGCTGCATGAAAGTCTCCTAAATCTTCAGAGGGTACCTTCTGTAGGTAAAGGGCTGTAGGAGTTCCCTTTCAGTTCCTTTTTATGAATTCAGCTCCTCCTACAGTATGTACTCAATGCAGTGCTGACAGACTGTCATTGGCCTGTACAATACTGCGAGATGCTCTGCACTATTCAGTCACTGTAGGCCTGTATCCAAGGTAACCTACATTGCTTATGGTTTAACGCTCACACACCCAATAGCCCGGGGAAGTCTGTCCCCGGAAAATTTAGGTCAGCAGGCCGGCTTGCCGGTAGCGTCACACTCCGATTCTGAGAGAGTCCCACAAACACACTTTTAACTGACTTTATGACGTGTGACTCGAGCTGAAGTGATGATTACCTTGAGGTCATACGAGGAAAAGGGCCTCCCTGGGCTGTTCTGTGTGTGAATGGAGGGCCTGTCAAAGGGCTTGAGGTCTGCTGTCAGGCCCCCTAGGTTGGCCCGAGGTTGTGGAGCTGATGTTGCTGGGCTGTAAAAGCAGGACACTGGTCTCTGGGCAATTAGGCCAGTCCTTGGACCCTTGTCCCTCAGAGGCACCAACCTCCCAGTGGGGCTGCTGGCATCAGGCCACAGGCCAGGTGCCTCCCCACTGCCGTCTGGGGATGGGGACTTGTTCAGGGAGGTGAGGCTGACTTCATGGGTGGACTTGGCCCTGGGCAGGACTCCATTAGCCTGCAGCATGTTGCGGTCTGACCCCATACGGGGACTCCCGCTCTCGCTGCGGACATTGCGCATCTTGTCATGCCAGCCCTGTCCTCCGCTGTTGGAGTCTTCTTGCATCAGGTCCTCATACTGGTAGGTGTCACCCTCCTTGACCTCCCCCAACCGGCCCAGGGATTGCGCTCTCTTCCGGGCTGAGGGGCTGCTCTTCCGCAGCGAATTGGAGCTGGTCACAGAAAGGCGGCTCATGTCAGAGATGACCGCTGAGATGTACTCGCCATGCCCTATGAAACTCCCCCGGACGATAGTCTGAAAAAGAAACAGCCATATTGCATTCCTTAACTGACTTGCAGGGGTTTGCAGTAAACATGCAGATAAAATCAGATAAAGACTTTTACAGGCACTGTAGAAATTTTCTGAGGTATTTTGGCAATACAGATACTACTCTTCTGTGATGTCTTCTCCAGAAATCTAGTCCTACTGATGAAAGTGCTGACAAGCCTGAGTACATCTAAACCCAGATGGTTCCCTCTCTGAGATGATTGCTGTACAGTGGCATTTGCGTATTAAGAGGTAGGATTTTTCTTCAGTTCTGCACTCATTTGCACAGAAAGCAGAAATGTGGTCTAAGGTGACACTTCTCAGCACAACCATAAATAACAGACAAAAATCACTTTTGTTTAGGCTGCGAATGCTGTATGTGGCCCCGTAAGAACTTCAAGGTTCCTGCAGGGCTCCTAATTGTGACTCCTTACACAGTGACTTTAATTGTGAGTTTGTGAAAACAGCCGAGGACGCACTGAACACGACCACAGTGCACAGGTTCGTAAGGCGCGACCTACTTTCTACAGCCAGGGGCAGAGCCGCATGACAAGGCTTTCCAGCCGCGGTTGGCGGCGCGCCTCCCATGATGCACCGCGCCGCTGGAGCGGAGGCGTCAGAGATGAGCGCGTCACGCGGCGCGCGCTTTGGGTCGCTCTGGCGAGGAACCTGTCGGCGCGGCTGACTTACGAGCATGTTTAGCGACGCGCTTTTATCAGCCACGGACTCGCTAAAATGGACAGCTGGCTCGGTCCCATTTCCCCGAAGCGCACCCCCGCTGTGACATCACGCGACATTATGATTGTGTGGCATTCTATTTATTCTTCTCACGCGAACGTCCCGTTCCCTCAATTTATACATACGAGTCGTAGTGTTATAAATCCTGCGGTTCGCTGAGCAGTTATTTTTAAAGGTGTGCAAATAGGAGCGTGAAATAGCTGATAGAATGCCGCGAGCCGAGCCGCGCGCTGACTGGCACCTCGGGCGCGCGCGAGGGAGAGCAGCTGCGGACGGTTGCGGCCGAGACGCACTGTACCGCAGAAAGCGGCGTATTTTATTGCAAACATAAGCATCAGTTGGTTTTAGTTTAGCTGAATCCTCCGCGTGACTCGTGGCTGTTAAGGTGAGGTGCGCGAGGACAACCAGAACAAGCAGCAGCGAACCCGGGCGTCTTACTGGGGACATAAAGTCCGCCAGCAACACTTTAACTTCCTTTTGCTTGAGCCTTATTTAACTGTAAACGACCTTAACATAAACAATACGTGGCCCATTCAGTTCTGCGGCTGTAGTACCAATATGGCCTGCATGTTCTACTATAACTAATTATGCTCGTATACTGTTAAATTGTGGAAAGTGAATATATTTATCATTTTTTATAGCATGCATAATGATACTAGCGCCACCTAGTGACTGTCTCGCACCATTGCACTTTTATGGAGAGGCCATCAATATTGGGCTGTAATAGAATTTGACGTGCATGCAGGTACGCGTGAAAAAGGTTAAAATCATTTAAAGATTTCTCAGATAAAACAGCGCAGGGAATTTAAACCTTTAGGGCACTGAAGTACTTCAAGGAGGAAAGCAAGAATCTATCACAAAGTTAAAAATTTACACAGTATTGCTAATCATTCTGAATATCTGGATTGCACCTTGCATTCACAAATTTAATATATTATTCCATATCTTTAATATCCTGAGGAAATGTGTTGATGGTACGATTATACAAGGGAGAGTGTTGCTCAGCATAAAAAAAGTATCACAGGCAATATCACCCTTTAGGTTTTAATTGTACTATTGTAATTAATTATAATCCTTTTTAAAGTTTTAGGTGTATTATTAAGTTGCCTTCAGCATGTTAACTTTGGAGCATTACATTACATTACAGTTGGCCTGTTATGTTTAAAAGTGTGAAACTGGGATTTTTGGAAAATAAATGCAGCGATTATGCTACTAACTGGCAATGGTAAGAAAAACCGCAAATGGACTGATATGTTGCCATGGCTGCAAGCCCTAGAGGTTAAATACCACAATCGTTGGAAAAGAATTGCATTTTTGAAAAAAAATACTAAGAACATGGCTAAATAGCACGCTAAATAACACACTGCCATCGAAGCATATTTTTGGTTGTAAGTAAGCACACATGCTCCAGTAGGTAAAAGAAATGGTCTGGCATGCACTGAAGTCCACACGGATGCTGCATTTTGCGGTTTGAATATAAATTTGTGCCATTCAGTGGAGAAGATGGCATGGGCTCACACGCTACACTGTCTCGCATCCTTCACAGCATGGTTCAGCCTGTGACCCAGCATTGAATCCTGGTAAAAGCACTGCACCTGTGCTTGTGAGATGGTACTCGGGATGCGAGGGCACAGTGGGGGCTCTCATGAACAGGGAGGGCCTGAAGTGGGCAGTTTCTCCCCCGTTGCTGCTATCA
This sequence comes from Petrocephalus zakoni, assembly GCA_026774425.1. Lineage (NCBI taxonomy): Eukaryota > Metazoa > Chordata > Actinopteri > Osteoglossiformes > Mormyridae > Petrocephalus > Petrocephalus zakoni. The sequence continues at coordinate 15,188,563 of JAODKN010000027.1, forward strand.
GCACTGCTGAATCACTGCTGTACCTGCACAATTCCTCCCCAAGCTGATCGCTCATCGGAAACTGTCATGGACAGTTATTAATTTCCTGTACAGACTCATAAATCTTACAGCCCCCCCCCCATACCCCACAAGAACTCAGACAGGCCTTGTTAGCTGCTCCCAGCAGGCAAAAGCATGGACTCATAACCCAATGGTTGCTGGTTCAAATCCCATCTGATTCCTGTCAGATTAAAATGCTCCTCAATGGCCCACAACCCAATCTTTACTATCAAAGAATTTTATATGGGGAAATGATTAATGAAATTAAACAAAATCCATAAACCCACTATAATATAATCCTTTGACAAATTACCGAACAATACAACATACTAAATAGGAGCATTACTGATAGCTATAGTAGCTAGTTGTGGCATGCTAACTATATGAATGTTTACTATTTAACAGTCCTTCTGAATTGTATGTGTGTTGAAGCCCATTTTGCCTTGGTGAGAACTATTTCCTCCCACTGCTTTGTGTCAGTGAGAGCAGCATTAGAGCATCGCAGTGCTAGTGCTGGAACAAAGTCACTCCTGTCTGCATGTGGACCAGGGTAACTGGAGAATGAGGCTTTAAATGTATTTAAGCCAACTGGAATCGAGGGCCTTCAGTTTTTTTGTTACTGTTTTCATACACATGTACACATTTGGAGGTTTACTGAACAGTTCATGTTCCATAGTGAAGGATACAACCATTGATCCTGTTATTAGAACCACATTAAGAACCACATTGGGGGAGGCAGGTGGTGTAGTGGTTAGGGACACAACCATGTAATCAAAAGATCGCCAATACCGCTGAGGTACCCTGAGCAAGGTACCGCCCCCAAGCACTGCTCCCCAGGCGCTCACGTAGCTGCCCCCTGCTAAGTGTACAATGTCACATGGGTTAAAAGCAGAGGGCATATTTTGTTGTTGCGTGCTGTGGTGCATCAACAATGATGATTAATCACCTTCACTTCATTAAGCACTACTTGTTGCCCCGCTGGAGTGTCCATTACAGTAGTCAACGGAATATTTTAAAAGTATGAAAGGGTGCTGAGTAGCATTACCTTTTTTGGCTTGAGCTCTACCGGTGTGATCCTGGAGGGATCCACCACTGGCTTCGGCCTGCGAAGGTTCTCGATGATGCTCTGCCATTGGGGCGGGAGCCCCACGAAGCAGCCCCGTTTGGAGTCGTATGAGGTGTGGACGCGGTGCTCGAAATTCTTCGGAGCCGAGATCTCAGGTCTCTTCTTCTTCTTCTTTCGGAACATCCTCAGGTCGGAGAGAGCAAGAACCTGTCGGAAGCAAGACACCCTCCTGTTAAAGGAAGTCTTCACTCTTCTCAGGTACGCCATCATGTTTGGCGTGGCTGCGCGCTGGTGGCCCTGGTGCGTCTGAGGAACATTTGATTTTAACACAAGTCGAGCTTCCTGCTAGCATACCACGCAGAAGTACATTCCTATGGTTGGCCAGATACAAAGCAAACCAAACTTTCCAGGTGAGCCTGATGTCATGTGATTCTGCATTCTTGTAACATGTCACATGGTTCAATGTAGCCAATCATGGTACTGATTTGCAATTCTGCTAAGGAAAACGTAATTTAGCAACCTCCCATCCTGTGTTAGTCAAAGGAAAAGACCATCTGCTCATGAAAAGTTTTGTAAAAATGATTGAAGATCAAAATATGGCACCCCTTAGTTCAGCCTGCTGACTGCCTCATGCATCTGATGAGTTTGGCTCTGAGGCATAGGGACAAGGGAACGTGTGCACATGCAAAATGGAGGTTCTTTGGTCATTTGGGGCTTCTTCATTTATTCATTTACTGTACCCTTTTACTGAGGATGACACAGCATGCATTTGCAATAGGAAGACACACAAAGAAGCTGCTGACTGTGACCTACAATATATGTTAATGAAGAGCAAACAGCCCTCTTATAAACAGCAAGATTGGCTTAAAGAACATCATTCCTGGCAATGTCAAAGACAACGGCTGGGTGTTTTCTTGCAGGACCTGCTTTTTTTTTAATTAACTTTGAGCTAAAGGCCCCCATGCTGTGTGATGTAGGTTTCATATTTGCAAAGATAAAGGGTCCTTGTCTTTAGCATTTCCCATTACAGCTCTTAATACAAAATATTCTTAGAATACTTCAAATATCAAATTACTGTCTTACTGTTAATCCCTGACATTTAGTGAATGAAAGTGAATTTCAGTTTCCTGTTCCTGGTATATTCCCGTGGACAAAAATTTCAGGCAAAGCTGCCATGATCAGCGTTGTTACAAATACAGTGAGCAAGGCCAGAATTGTGGTTTCCAGGCACAGGCAAAGAAGCAAGGCACACAAGAAGCTATTATGTAACATATGCTTTCCACAGTGGTGCGTTTTATATGGCCCACATTGTGAAGTGAAAGCGGGCTGTGTCGCCCTGCTCGTCTAGCTGACAGTCATACTGTCAGGCTCCGCCCCCTGACATACTATCATTGATCTTTACGACTGGCAGCACGAGCGGTCCTGTGACTCGCTCCAGCAGGCGTTGTAGCACATTTGAGAGTCTGAGTAAAAGCTAAATCAGGATAATTTTTTCCTAATTACGAGGAGAGGGAAAGGTGACGCGTGGCAGTTCGGTATTGAGGAAGTAGGCTAAAATGTTTGAGAATAACTCGGTCACGTGGCTAATATGCTAGGTGTTGCATAATCGTATCTTTTTTTTGCCATCCCCATGTAAATAATTGTGGGCTGCAGAGGCTTGTAGCGAGACCTGACAAGAGCAGCATGGCATGCGACAGTCAGTCAGGATGGGGAGAAGGTGTGAAACCAAACCAAGCACCAAAGCCTGCAGCAAACCGGGAGGCTGCAGTCTGGATGAAAACATCAAGAGTCTATCCTGTGATTTGTTTGTATTTTCGTGTGGCTTGGAGTCTGTGGGGCTGCCCTTCGCAGAGTCACATGGAAACGGTGGTCGTCACGAACACTTCAAAGGGCAGCCGTGTTGGGATGGTGCCCCGTATTCCGCTGTTAGTCTTGTTTTTTTTTTTAACCAGATTATTCAGTGAAAATATCATGGATACTACACCCGCACACATAAATACATGTTCCAAAGAAAATTCCAGTTCAGAGCACATCCTTTTTTTGTATTCATATTCTTAGTTCCCTGTATAATCTCTCATCATCTCATTCAGGGGGCCCAGCACCAGCAAAGTCTACTGTCAGGGGCCCCTATATACGGTGCGACCTGTATCCATTTATACGGTGGGACCTGTATCCATTTATACGGTGGGACCTGTACCCATTTATACGGTGGGACCTGTATCCATTTATACGGTGGGACCTGTAACTGAAGCAGGAGGCCCAACATTTCTAGCTGCATCCCTGAATCCCAGTTTCGCATCTTGAAGTAGGTGATCGGTCTTTCTCCTGTCACGTCTTCTAATGTTCATAAAATTGGTCATTTGACATTTGCACTATTCTTCCTTCGAGTTTCTATGATATTGCGGCTGTTTGCAATATCTGTGTCAGGAACCATCATGTTCTTGCACATTGTGGTTTGCAGAGATGCAGTGGGCTTTTTCCTCTACCAGCAGGCTATTCAGAATTTACTCAAGAAGAGCCACGGCCATTTATGTGACAAATTAGTGTCATTTTGAAAAGCAATTTGAAAACCAAGTGTCCCAATGGGCACTTGGGAAGTTCCAGTCCTTAGTGCTGGCTTACAGGTCCATCAGTGGACAGATATCTATGCCCTTCAAAAGACTCCTCAAGACCTACAATATGTCCCATCATGCACACTTCAGGCAGCACATCCACATTGCTTGGAGCTCCCTTCACCACACGAGCAGTGTCACTGTAGAAGGTTCTACTGTGTTCCTCCCACAATGGTGGAATGAGCTGCTGGATTATGTGGCTATCACACTCATTCTCCACTTTAATATGTTAGCTGTTAATGTACATTCTTGCTCATCTCCGCAAGCTAAGACCTTAATTTCTTCTCAGGACTTATCTAAAATTCAGTCTTGCCTGTTCTTTATATGGTTCTATAAATGCATAAGACCATATTGTTTGGTGGCTCTACAGTGCCTTAACTTATTAAAACTCCAAGATGTGTTTACTTTACTAGAGCAAGTAAAGAAGCAGATATTGTTATCGATTCAGGAGCCCTGATCTCACAGGGTTCTCTAAGCTTTCATAACAGCTTCTTATTGATTTGGTAGAATGATCCTCATAGTACTTGTTTCTGCACATGAACATTAGAAATACAGGCACCTCACTGTTCAGAGAGCTCAGAGGGGACATCAAATGTTGTGACAGAGACTATATTATTTCCTCCAGGACTAGAAATCTTGGCTTTTTAATTTGTTAACAGAAAATGGAACGAGAACATGGCAGATTCTGATGGACATTTTGATCAAAATGCAATTTTTTTTTACCACGGATATGGTATTAAATGCACCCTGCATAGCTTTTTTCCACCTCAATCGCAACATTTTGCCACAGACATGTTTATCCGTGTATGGACAGGCAGATAATCCCTGCCTCTAGAGGCTGTTTCTCGTTTTTTGTTGTCAATGGCAGAATCAGGTGAGACAGTGCTCGCACGAAAATCCAGGCCAGTCTATAACATCTGTGCGAATCATAGTCTCCACTAAGCGCAACGCCTGATATATCACTGGTTCTCCAACAAGTTACATCCTGCACAGGAGGCGTACAGCAGTCAAGGGGAAGTATGTCTCAGCCTCACCTGATTGGCCTGCACTTCTTCCCTGAGGAAAACAAGCATTCCCAAGGCGCTTCCTCGCAGTGATGGCTTCGGGAAGAAGAGTGAGGATGAAGAGATATGAAAGATGTCCTGCCCCCACCTTCACCAAACCAACTCAGGTTTTAAATTGGCGTGCCAGAGGATGACAGTGATGGGAGCTGGTTATCAGTGTGCCAATTCTCAGGCAAGACAAAAGTGAAAGGATAGGGTTAATGATGTCCTCAGTTTAAAAGGCACCTCCTGGAAGGCAGGTGGGAAGGACCAGCTAACCAATTTTTAAACGACTTCATCTGTGCAGTGGTCTACTCAAGGGCTGTGTCAGGGTTTCAGGGGGTGCAACAAATTCCCCCCCTGTGCTTCCCCATGGTAAACAAGGGGATATGAACTTGGGGAGGCTCTGGATCTGGGTTTGAACTTGGACACCATGCACCATTGTTATTTGTTGTTATGTTTTGTGCATGTAAAATCTGGAGGAGGCCCCGCGACAGACCCAGGACTTGCTGGAGAGTTCATATCTCTCGGCTGGCCTGGGAACGCCTTGGTATTCCCCCGGTGGAACTGGAGGAGATGGCTGGTGAGAGGGAGGTCTGGGCATCTCTGCTTAGACTGCTGCCCCTGTAAGCCAACCCTGGATAACCGGCAGATAATGGATGGATGGATGGATGGATGGATGTATGGGAGTTTACCACAGTGCCCTTTGCAGAGTGAGAGGACTGGATAAGGGGATATACTCCTTAGTACATAAACATTTACTGCAAGTTCAGGAGAAGCTGCAATATGTCTAATGGACAATTCACTCAACTTTCAAGCAGGATCGTGAACATTCTCTTGAGGGGAAGGCTTTTGGATACCCACAGGGGGAATTCTTAGTAGTGTAAATAAGGAGAACGCATTTTAAAAATATCCACTAATGGCATGAAGAAAGGGGATTCCAGACATAATGTGCTACATGTTTCGGCCAGGTTCACCGTCCAAGTGAAATAGACTAAGAGACGGAACGTGAGACACTTCATAGTCAGGTGGATCTCATGTCTCTCCCACTTCCTGCAGATCTGGTGGGGACATGATTGGTTCTGTATGTCTGAAATGGGCTGTCTCTCTGGATTATATCAACAGACACTCAGGATTACTATACTTGCTGAGATTGGAGGTCTGTTCCTAAGCATTACACCAGGCATTGCACCACTGCCCCAGACATAATCGGTAATTAGAAAATAGGGCCACTGAAAATGAAAAGAAAACTGCAGGGCCACTAGGTTGGAAACATACGATGCCAATATGGAGCAACTCCCTGATTGTAAAAGGGGGGGAAAACACGGCCTCATTCTTACCAGACTGGTTCGTAAGGTTTTCTTCTCTCCTTCGAATTTTAACGCGCCATTTTTAGTGGCCATGTGAAACAACTGGTGTCTGCTTTTTTAAGGCCCAGAGGTAGGGCGGCCTGACGGTGTGCTCCAGAAACACCGCACCTGGAAGGTAATGGCTGCACGGAGCGCTTGTTGTTTACCCGAGGTGTTACAGCTTTTCGTCGATATGACTTCTTACGTTGCTCAACTTTTGTTACACCCTTTGGCGAGGCTTCTGTAGGCAGGCGGCTTATAATGCCGGAGGGGAACGCGCTGAAGACCGGGTCATAGGTTTGGCAGCGGTAATTTCAGGCGTTGTCATAACCAGAAATGCATCTTTTCTCTCAGAATGAGTCCTACACTTACGACATGGCGTTGTGCAGAAATACTCTGTAATGCCGCCTGGCTGAGCATGGCGCCATCAGCATGGCTGCGTGTAGAGCATAGAGACTCTCTCGCTCTTTATTTACAGTGACGGCTTGGATGGTAAGAGCAGTGCCGTCGGGGAGTGGGGGTTTCGCTTCTGCCAGCCGTCCTCCCGCCTCTTTTTACCCAGCCGCTCTGCATTCTCGCTAATTGAGTCTCCCCTCTGTTCCCTGGAGACCCCTGCCCTTCACACTGCACGTTCAGACGCTCCGCCGGGTCGGATGAGCCGTCGCTGCATGCCCAATAAGGCAGATTCCGTAAAAGGATATGGCAGACCTGGCAGCATGTGGCCCCTCCCCTGACTATGTAACTGGGGGGATCCTCTAAGATGTTTTAAAACCAAAAGGAAACAAAACAGGAGATGTGTCCTGTCAGCACAAGCTCTGATGAGCAAACAGACACGCGTAAAGGATACCCCGAAGGCCTCTGTCACCTGGCCTGAGCTGTCCTGGGCACATGCCAAGAGAAGCCCATTACCTTATGTCTAATTCTCACTCTCGTTTTCCCCATCCTTCCCCATGAAAATAATATAAGTGGCGGCTCCAGCCGCGTCCATCTGAAAGCCTGTTTTATACACTTGGCAGTCCAGAAAGGGAGCTCTTCCCCACACTCAGTTTAATTAAAGATCTTCCTGGCTCAGGCTGATCCCTTAGACAGTTTTAGCCTGGTGAGATAAAGACGTATCATCAGCCCACACCAAAAAGACAGGCCAAATGGCTTCTCGGGGGCTTAATTTATCGATGCAGTGTGCCTCCCCTGCAAATCTCACCATGTAGTCTTTCCCCATGGAAGCGGAAACTCGCGTCGACTTCCTCCCGAGCCTCGACTGCTCCCGGGACGGAGTGACAGGGATTTCTCAGAATTTGGCACATTGTCCAATTATTCACCTCCGTATTTCACTTATTTCCTCCTCACCCTGGGGGGGCAGATTTCACACTGGACCCGCATACCCCCCACCCCTAGATATGGCACGAGGATATCTTAAAAATTCATTCCGCTCCTCTTTAAGATGCTCTGGGTGCCCGACGGCGAGACGTGACGTGACGTCACTCACAGGCTCATATCTGTCACGAAACAGCCAGAATTGACCCCCTTCCCCATCCAAATAGAAAGACAGAAAAGAACCATCGCAGAATTGGCAGGAGCCACAGGTAAATGGGTCGCAGGGATCCGAATATGCGTGTTGCATCTTAGACACGTGTGACCGTCTGCCTGCTTCTGTTGTCACTTCCCCTACCTGCTGCACCCCACTGGCTGGGATCCCAGCTGTCGGGATGATGCTGGTGTGCACTCTGCCTGTGCCATGGCATCAACCACAATCCCCATCAGGGAGCTCCGTACATTTGACCATAAAGGGCCACGCTCGTCTTCCGAAATGAGCAGGCTAATTAGGTTACTTTGTTAATGCCTTGTTTATGTTTACAAGAGATTAACATCCCCTGACATCCACAGCCTCTCCAGCTCTCGCCAGTCCATATCCTGTAAACCCCCTACGCGCCGCTCGCTCCTGAATGTGACGGCCACTCGGTGTCACTCCCACGCACGGTGCTGTCACCTGACAAGCAGGCCGTCTACAGCCGTGGGTTCAGGTGGGGCCGGGTGGGTTCAGGCAGGGTCGTTGCAGTCCTGTGAGGGCGGCTACTGAACTCGGAGGCATGTTACACCATGACTGGAATTTTAGGCAGCGGCTGTGATTTCTCAGCTGCTTTGCTGCGGAAACTTTCCAAGTCGCGGCACAGTATCGCCACATAAATGCAGCAGAGGGGAGAACCGCGCTCGGTCTCCTTTGGCAGTGCGGTAACACCGGGGCAAACAGTCACGCGTGGGATCGCCAGATCACCACAGAATCAGCCAGGAAGCCGGCACCGTGCCGTGCTGCGACTGCCGGAGGTGCTGTCACGTCAGCACGGATGTTACGGTGATGCGGGCACAGCGTAACATAACCAACAGTCGCCGGCTCACTCCAGCCGGCCATGCAGTCGTGCCTGACGACTCCCCACTGTGCTGGTGTGCGGGCGTCATTTCGGGCACCCTCCGGCACGGTCGAGTAAGGACAACCTTAAGGGGGCATGTTAGGGAGCGGGCGAGCAGGCGGTGGGGAAGCGGCGCATGATCACCCTCAGGAGCGTATCCTTCACCTGAACGGCACCTCACCCTCGCAATCGAACCCGAAAGACAGCAGCAGCCGGGACAGTGAGATGTGCACGCCTCGCCAGGAACACCAAAGTGACAGGAGAGGCACGGGAGCGGCACCAAACCACTGGGCGAAGACTGCACAAAAGCATGCACGGTTCCGACTCTCTCACCTGGCTGCGAATTTACATCCTTCCCGGGAAAGGTGAAGGGAAAGCGAGGGAGGAAAAGGTTTTGCGGAGGACAGGAGGGCAGAGGTGCTTCTCTCGTGACACCCTTTCAGAGGTGAGCCTCCTCCATCTCCATTCTCTGTTCCCCGATCATCAGCCCCTCTGCTTACTGCATTCAGCTCTTGCCAGCAGCCAGTGTCCCTCCAGCACTGCTGCTGTACCTAGCCCTTAGCTCTTTGTCAGTGAGGCTCTGCCTCCTTTCCTTTTTTCCTCTGAACACCCCCCCCCCCC
>JAODKN010000027.1:15245851-15257480 GCA_026774425.1 Petrocephalus zakoni
GGTACATCGTGGTTGTGGCAAGTCCCCACTATGGTAGGCGTCCTTTATTTTTTTGCATGAAAGGTGGCAACCCTACCCACAGCCTTCCCAATGCTGATCATCATTCATCACTGAATATTGTTTGTTAGCTGACATTTCAAGTGAAAAATTAGTAATTTAATAATCTACACGAGGATCATAGCTATACACAATGCAGATAGTCAATTATTACATGAGATCAACAAAACGTGAAGAGCAGGCCAGTGTTCATTAATTCTTAAGCAAATAATAAGGCTTCGCTGTTGACATTAATGTAACATATCAGGTTACATATTAACCAGCCGCGCGCACGCTGCCCACACCGCATATGGAATAAGAATCCCAGCTGCTTTTTAGAAAGATCAGGATCTCGGAAAGACTTCCTGTTTGGCCCAGCCCGTCGATTCCGAGAGCCGGGAGCCCGGGGGGAAGGAGGCGTGGCGGCGCTAAGCGGACGGGGGCCGGCCGCCCCGGGACCGGGTTCCAGCGGCGCCACTGCGCATGCGCGCGGGGCGGCGGCGCCCCAGCCAGTAACAGCGGCGCACTGGTTTGGTTGGCGGCGCCAGCGCTGAGACTCGCCGCGCGGACCCGGGTTCCCTCGGGGAGGTTCGCTTCTTAGGCAGCCCTGCCTGCGAGAGCTTCGCCCTAGAAGTGATCGTTACACTAGGTGAGTAGGAGATACCCCCGAAGTGCGGCGCTGTCAGTGCCAGTGCCTTTTATCTCACTGGTAAGAAGCGCTCCCGGGTCCTGCCGGGTCCTGCCGGGTCCGCCGCCGGGCTCCGGCTCTCTCTCGGCTCGGTGCCGCGTCGCTTTCTCAGCGTTTATTATAAGCAGAGCCTGCCATGGAGCAACCGGCGCGCCCTGGGCTCGCTTGTGGCTCCCAGGAAAAGTTCTGATGCCAGCCCGCAAGCTGAGCTCTGCGCTTGTGCGGCGTGAAGCCTTTCCTCCGGGGTCCCTGGCGCTGCCATGCCCTGAGTGTGGGAATGCCTTTGATTGTTTACAGTTTGGGCTTCATCGGTGAGGTTATTATGTTTTTATGTAAAAGAACGTTTGGTGAGAGTGTAGGAGCAGATGAGGGGGTTTGCTGTACCCCGCAGATGAGGGGCTTGCTGTACCCCGCAGATGAAGGGGTTTGCTGTACCCCGCAGATGAAGGGGTTTGCTGTCCTGCAGATGAGGGGGTTTGCTGTACTCCGCAGCCTTCTTAGGGTTCTGCCTCCGATGTCAGCAATTTGAAATGTGTTAAAAATGACATCCTAGTTTGTGAAAGCTTTAGCAGTGATGGCTTCTGTGGGCAGACTGTGAGATTAACACGTTTCCCCCTTTATTTTGCCAGTATGTCATTGGTGCCAAACTTGATTGTCCCTCAGCCGATTCATAAGCCAGTCACTATCCCCCTGTGGTTAAACATTAAACATAGATTAAATAAAATGTACCTCGTTTCCAAATTAAAGATGGATGCAAAAATGGGAAATGCAAAATCTTAGACACTATGCAAATGTGTGGCTTATCTACAGCAAGACTTTCTAGTTACCATCAACTGGGACTTTGCAGAACAGCCAGAGGATGTGTCTGTTATGCACACCCCAGAAAATCAAAGTAATTCGAACCTGACGGCTTTTCACGGCTGCTGAATAACCCCCCCCTACACACACACACACACACACACACACACACCGTGTGACTCACCATGTGGTATTCGCTCCTGTGTAAGTGTGACATTCTCTGATCACCCTTCCTTTTGGCCAGCCCTGCTGCAGACCGGCGTTCGGTCCGGGGCAGAGTGGCTGACCGCGCCTGCGGCTTGCTGCCGTGCCCGTCACCACTGCCAGGGCTGTATTAGCCACTTCCCCGCTCCGGTTTGACCCGTTATGACATGACGGCCTCGTCAGGTGTAACCGCCACCTAGCAGCGTGCTCGGGGCGCCGCAGCGATGGGAGCTATGGGGACGGGGTGCGCCCACATGTTGCAACGGTGCACGGCTCAGGAATGCGTGACGAGGGCTGGGTGACTTGGGAGTCCCGCCCCCTCAGTCTGTCCTCAGGAGCACAGTTGGGGAGGCGCCTGGGTACTGGTTCAGTTTGGCAGGTTATGCTGTGTGGATTCCTCGAAGGACCCTGGTGGGTTTCAGCCATGCCAGGGAGGCCTGGCTGGGGGGGGGCTTCCTCTTCAGGCTGTTCATGTGTACTTTAGCTGTTGGTGCAGTGTTGGAGTTTGTGGTGTAATGTCATGTGACTATACACACAACAAGGCCTCGCACTCTGTGTCTTCCTGCTCGCGTTTTTTCTCCTCACCCCTAAGCCCCAGCATGCTGCCCCCTGCTGTCGTCACCCCCCTCGCACCTCCCATCTCCGGCCTGCTGTGACCGCGAGGAGGTGGGGCACCTGTAACTCCTGCAGTTGCCCTTTGGTAGGTGACGAGAGGGTCAGCCGGGCTTGTTTGGTTTGTTGAGCGGTGTTAGAGTTGCTGTGGGGGGAGGCTTCCCTGTTTTTTGACCCGTATGTTTGCTCCTGTGTGATATTCTGCTGGATTCCTGCATTAAGGGAAACAAACTTGGAGGAGAAAATAATTGATAAAAACTGCCTGAGGCATTTTGAGTCACTAAATGCCTCATTTCCACCAACGTGGTGCTGGAGCTGGTGCCAGATTTTTCCCAGTCCGGAACTAGTTCCGTGCATTTCCACAGCAAAAAACTGGACTTGGGCCAGAAAAAACGGCTTCAGCACGGCACCACAGAAAAGCTGGTTTCGGAAGTTGCAACCGTAGCGTCGGCGAAAGAAGGATGGGCTATCGCGTCCAACCCTTCTGCATAACCAGAAAATTCAAATCATAACCAATATAGTTTTTTCTGATATCGCTGGTGTCGACAATGAAACTTGCAAGCTTATTCATGTTGCATCGTTTTATGAAAGATCGATTTGCCTTTGATTTTTTTTTTTCTTTAAGCTTTTTTTTTTTTTTTTTTTTTTTTTGGGGGGGGGGGGGGGGCCCCCCCAGGGGGGGAGCTTTCCTGATTTTGTCCTGTGTCATGCAGTAAGGATGGGAGTGTGGTTTTTGGAAGGGCTGTGGCCGTGGGTTCTTGGCTGGGAGCTACGGCCAGCCCAGTTCCTCTCTGTGCCACAGCGTGCTGGGTGGGGGGGTCGCAAGGGTCTCAGTTTCCTGATTCCTGATTGGCTGGCAGATACGGCCGTGTGCTTCCTCCGTTTACCGCTCTCCCAGAATCAGGTACTCGGGCTGCAGCCGTTCTCACGGGATCCCTGATGCTAGGTGGCTAGTTAGTTAGCGACGGTGTCAAAATGCCCACATATTGGTTCCAAAGCTTCAAAGTTGTATCTATCACACACAATTATACTTTGTACGATGTGCAGTGAAATGCACAGTTACTTAGCCCCATTAGCTTAGTAGATGGGGTAGATAAAAGGAATAACATGATACAAATATTGGACATTAAGTATTAAATATTTATGGTCTGCTGAACTGGCAGTAAGTGATGGTACTGCACGAGTCCACAAATAAGTATTTATATATGTACCTGTGTGGGTTAAGCAGGCTATGGAGAACATTGGTGTGTGGGTCCTAAACACTGTCCTCATTCAGGATCTGAATGGCCTCTGGACAGAAGCTCTTCCTCAGCCTCTCTGTGCTGTATCAGCTGTGAAGGCAGCGAGACCTTCCCTTCTCTTGGTGCAACTGACTAGCATCATTTATTATCTTTTTTTAATTCCCTTACTTGTCCCGCCCCCCCTCTGCATTAATCAAGTCTTGCTTTCCTGATATTCTGGTGTTCCATCTGTCCTGGGCTCCTGGGTCCCCACGGCCCTGTAACCCCGAAGTAGCACCATGATGTTGGAGTCAAACGTAAACGCAGGAGGCAAACGAGGTGGCTCCTGCCGCTCTGGCTGTGTACACTGGCAGGATTTTTTATTGGCCTGCTGAAATGAGTGGAATCTGTAAGGGACCTGGAGGCTGCCGCGGTCATTGCAGTAAGAAAGCCATAAACCCCCCACTGTCACAGAGTGAGACGTATGGCCCCCAGTTCGGGGGATGGAGGGCGGTAGGGCTTTCGGGTGAATGTTAGCCAGCATGCTGCCTTAGCATTCAGCCTAGTGACTGGCAAAATGTGTGCACCCCCTAAAATGCCCAGCTGTGAAATCGGCAAGAGTAATGCTGAAGTTACCCAAAATAAAAGTGATGGTAACAATAAAATGTTCAGGCAGTCATCAGCACAGCAGGAGGAGGCCGCATGCAGACTGGGATGCCAGGCCTAACGTATTTACGGTGTTCTTAAAAGCTCTCCTGGGACTGTTAAACAGGGACTGATTCCAGCCAAGGTCCCCGGATCTCCTGGTGACAGTTGTTTACGCTGTCATGCTGGGAATCTGTTCCATTTCAGTAACAGAAGACTAGGGGCCCTCGCCCATTGATTGTTGCTTCACAGCCATGAACTCCACCTCCACAGTGTTTGGGATGGTCACGAGGGCCACAGGACCGCCCATGGACTAACTGTAGTACTTGCGCTGCATTCCATTGGCCAGCAAAGATCATAGAGAGATTGACAGTCATCCGTGGCTCAACATTTTTTAACATAGCATCGTGCCAAATTCCCTCCGTCCTGGCGGAGGGGTAGCGAGTCGGTTTGTTTGGAACGAGGAGGGAGTTGAGTCTTCAGGAACTGAGGATGTTTGCCAACAAAGCCGACATCCCAGAAGGCGAGGTTAATAATAATACCCTTCCCGACAAGGCAGTTGAGGATTTAATTGTCCGGAACATGAAGATGTGTAGCACAGGCTTGGTCTGCATTGTGCTGGATGTAGTGCTCTTCATTAAATATTGATCAAAGGTGCCTTTTAAAGGTCTCTATCACACTTTGAAAAAACGTCATGTGACCACGCTGATCAATACAGCCCCTCCGCGCTGACGCAGCCCTTCATGCTGCAGATACTTTGTTCCTCACCAGACATGAACTTTAGTGTGGAACAGGAGAGCCTTTGAGATTGGGCCAGGCTGCTGGTCATCAGAGGTGTCAATTTCAGGTCCAGAAAGTACAAATCCAGACCAGGATTTTGTTTCAACCAGCTAGTTGAGCTACTCTGTGACTGTGACTCTTTATGCTCAACTGATTAGTTGAAACAAAATCCTGGTCTGGATTTTTACTTTCTGGACCTGAAACTGACACCTCTGCTGCGTGTATGAGTGAGATCTGGAAGCTCAAGGCATTTTGTCTGGAAGATATTCCTTGAAGCATCTCATGAGCTGATAGGTAAGTCCATCAAGGCCATCTGGAATTCCAGAGTTCTTTCGCAATGAGCGATGGAAGCGATTACTAGTGACCGTGCTGTGCTGCGTGTGTCGTTTATCTCTGAGGAACCCTGCAGCACTTGGGGCTGGAGGTGGGCTTTATCAGGTCCATCTTTGCGGCATTCTCTGAAATGTAATTGGAACCTTGGCCTTGATTTTAAAGACTCCTTATTGGGTTTCCATGTGAATACAGAGGGGAGGAGCCTGAGCAGCTCGAAAGTGTGTGTCCTCGGCTGGCTCCGCCACAGCCATGGGTGTTGAACTCTGGATCTTACTCCAAGGGTGTTGTTCGCCCCCCTCCCCCCCCACTGGAAATAAGCCAAGACTCTTCCGAGTGATTTTCCAACTTCTAAAACAAAATACAGAAACTTCTGTATTTATGTCCACACCTTATGTTCACTGTCTAACAAGTAGGTGGTTCTAAATGTAGATGAGTCAAGAAGAGGAATATATATCTGTGTATTGCCTTTGCTGAGACACAGCACTTCCTTTGGAAGACGTCACAGGCTTTTGGAGTTCTTGCGTTCCTATTGGTTCAGTCCCCAGTTTTGAAAATGTGAACAGAATTTCCTCGAAAGGGCTTCTGTTAGGTGATGTCACCAAGAGGATGCATGTCATCGTCTTCCCCGGATCCCCTGGGCCTTGTCCGGTTGATAACTCAGGACGGGGGCGTGGGGGAGGGGGAGGGGGAGGGGGGGGCGAACTGCACAGCATGGGGTATCAGTTCTTTGTTTTTTATTTTTAGGTCAGGCTTGTTTGCAAGATCGTTTTCAACTGGTTTTAAACTGGTGAGATCGCTGGACAATGGGGTCTCCTCAGACAAAGAAGAGTGTCTCTCTTATGAAACTATTTCTATTCGCTGGCATTCAACTCAGGTCTATTTTACCAGCTGACTTTTAACTTTTATTTAGATTTCAAATGGTTTGAAATGTTATTTGCTCCTTGTGCATTGAGTTATTGAGTTATCGAGTTAAGTGTTTACAAGAAGTGACTATGGCTGTGTAGCCAGTCTGTAGCTTGTATCACATTAAAATCACTGCTTGTTAAAACGAGTATTTTTGTGGAAGTGATGGATGGATTTTCCCAGCCAGTCTTCCACACGTTAGTAAATGGAAGCAGCATATCACTCGCTCACGGCTGGTTACTTATTTTTACTCTCTGGTTGTTATGCCTCACCGATACCAAACAGTTTTAGCACAGTAAATAGTCTGACTGAGTGTTTAATCATTGGTTTATCTGGCGGGAGTGTGACGTCTTATCAGGGACTCTAAAGCCCATTCTGATGGTTTCTGCCCGTCTTGGGTAATTCTCAGGGCATTGATGGTGATATCATTTCCTGTGGTAGGTACGCTGCCCATGTGACCTCCCTGAGCTGCTGGTGTCCTGCCCGCTCCACATCCATCTTTGTGATTAACTTTGGATGCTCGTTATTTTCTTATGACCAAGGAGTGCTTTGACTTGTCTTGATTCAGTTCCCTTTCCCCGGCAGGAGTGTCGGGCCGCAGTGTCTCGCGGATGTGCTAAAGCCGGCTGATAGCAGCTGCAGGCTTTCCGCATGTCTCTCTGGATAGACCTGCTCTTTCTCTTTGAACAGCCTGTCTCGCCCGAACCCGACACATTCTGGGTGCCACGGTTTTTGGTTAAACCATCTGCTTACGCTGCCCTGAAAAAGTTGAGCAGCCTAGCAGGGAAATGGATTCCATCTCCAGCATGAAGGACCAGGACTTCCTTACCCTCGGCAGCTCGCCATCAAACCTCCATGGCGTGGCGTCTGGCACGGCTCACGGCCTGCCCTGTGCCTTCAGCTGCAGGGTGAGAACACTCCTCTTTAGGGCTGCCTCCACTCGCAAAAATAAAGCAGTATGTTAGCGGTGAAATAAAGTCCAAACTGTTCAGTCAATTCTCTCTTTCTCTCTCTCTCTCTCTAGCTAGCTGTCCCTTTCATCCCCTCTGTCTTGGGTGCATCTGTTCTCCTCCTCATCCTCCCCTTTTTTTCCTCTCACATTTATTGCTTCATCTTTTTACTGTTGGTTATATTTGCCAAGGAGGAAACGGGCGATGCAGAGCCGGGCCAGATCCAGCTGCAGAGCCGGACCAGATCCAGCTACAGAGCCGGGCCAGATCCAGCTGGAGAGCCGCACTGTGCTGAATGTCATGTTTTCTTTTTGCTTTCCTGAGATCTGCTTGTTCAGGGGGATGGGAACAATTTTTCTTTCTCGTTTTCTTCACAAACGTCACAAAAGTAATGAAACCTTGCGTTCGGCTGGGAGTGTGGCTGGGTCAGAGATTGTATCGCTCTCTTATGAGCGATTATCTGACTTGCGTTTTCTTCCGAATCTCATGTTGATTATGCAATTAGTCCTCGGTAGTGCGTTCAGCAAGCCGCCTAAATTGGTTTTTAGTCTGCAGTAGCTGACTTGCTATACTCGACACGGCCTTGTCCTACAGTCTCAGAACTGTTTCCCATGGTAACCTAGTGGGACACGACAGGTGCTTGGGTCCTGCTGCAGTTGGCCGCTCTCCTGTGTGGTCGCGACCCACCGTGGTCGCTGGTTGAGGTCTCTGCTCACACTGACTGCGAGTATGAGCACGTATGCATGCAAACTCCCGATGGTAACAGAACTTAGTGTACAATAGCAAATGGAAGTGTGTGCTGCATTGTCCATTGTGCGTGGTACGCGCGCGTGCTAGGCGTCGAGAGGTGCAGTGCGACCGCCCGCTAGACAACACTGGAACTCTTTGTGTCTCAGCTGCGCCTTTGGCCAAGGCTGGATTCGCTGGGTCCTGTTTGTTTATTGCAGTCGCTCAGCGATGTCACTTGGATCCTCTAGTTTGGCTCCGCCTCCCAGTGTCCAAAGCAACTGGCTCATGAGGACTGAGGCCCCCCCACCCCCCCAAGGGGCTTTGCTGCACTCTCTTATAGGGGTTTATAGGAACCCCACCCCCCAGGCCTAAATATGCTGTGGTCCAGACCACAGGAGATAACCGGTCTGTCTCGAGTTTGGGTTGCAAATAGAACCCTCTCAGGTCATGCCAAAACATGCTGCACTGGTGCGATGAAGGGCATGAGAATGTGCAGAATCGATTGCTACAGTCATGGTTCCGAACAGGAATATTTTGAGCTCACTATGTGCAGTTGTGGGTCTTAAAGCTACTATGTGTGTGCTACTGTGTACCAGTATCAGTGTAAGGTGTGATTGCCTTTCGAGGTGTGCATCGCACTGGGTTCCCGTGCACCAGTGTAACAGCCGCGATGTTAGCCGCTGGCTGGCACAAGCAAAGGTGACACACTGAGTTCCTCTGTTAGCAGGAGTGGCATTTCTGCGTCACGGGCCTGAACACGCAGAGCTCTGCCTTCACTGTCAGCCGGTGGGGGTGTAGAGCGACTCACTTTGTGTGTCCAGTGTGCAAATAAAGGTTTTTTTAAACTGGTGATTGATTGACGTGTTGAATAAATGTTCAGTAGTTTTTTTTTTTTTAGTAGAGCAGTTTTCTTTCTGGGGGTCTTTGGGGACCCCCAGACTCCCAGGGATTTGGGATGGAGCACAAACACCTTCTATCTGGGGGTCCCTGAGTGACCGACACATCCCCGTGTTGTTGATTTATAGAGATCTGCAGAAGCTGTGTAAATGGGGCCACCTACTGGCAGAATTAGGAGGTGCAGCTTGCGCTACCAACCCATAGCTATAGAGCGTGCCAATAAAACGTAGCCATGATGATGGCTAAAATTGGCAATCGGCAACCTGCGCAGATTTCTGTTGGGTTTCATTTTAATGGATCAGGCCGGCAGGCAGGGAGTGGAGGGAAAGCTAATCCCCGGATCGCTTTAAAATGGCTGAGTCGGGTGATCCGGCATCCTGACAGGCCTATCCGTCTGTCAGCAGATAATGGATTGATGGCTTTCGGACAGCTTGTGACAGGTTTTTGTTTTTGTAGCAGGTTCGGCATGGGGGTGTCCCCTTGCCCCCGTTAATGGCCTGGCGGGGTGCAGGGGTGGGGGCTGCGGATGTGGACAGGAAGTAGAGAGTGCAGTCATTAAAGCTGAGCGGAAAGAGGACACAAAGGAACGAGCGAAAGGGCTTGGCCAGGGCACCGCTGACAGACCAGGAACTCGCCCTGGCTTTGCTTTGGGCAGCCGTCGGAGGAGCTCTGCACCCTGTGTGAGGAAACCCCTCCTCAATCCGACGGACCCCTGATAGGCTCGCTGTTATTCACACCTTCACGACACCCTGGCATTCCGGTTCCTGCTGGGGGGGGGGGGGGGGCAATGTGTGTGGAACTCTCAGGAACTCTCAGGAACACTCGGACCCGGGACCTTGGCATGAATGACTCCGCTGGCTGCAAAGCCGTGTGATTTGATGTCCTTCTCCTCCTCCTGCTCTTCCTGCTTTGGTATGGGATGGTGGGAGCGTCTGACGCAGGAGCAGACGGGCAGGGCTGCACACTCGAACCTGTGCTGTGAGGCCCCCTGGTGGTTTGGCAGGAGGAATAGACACCGTCTGCCCCCCCCCCCCGCCTCCTGTCCCTCTCAGGCCTCTGAAAGGCTGGACTTATGATTTGTATTATGAAGTTCATTTGGCCCATTAGGTCCATTTCGGTCCACACTGGCCATCTCTTCCTCTTGAGTGTTCTTAGGCTTTTCTGCAGAAACTGGGGCAAATATGCTACTACAAAGTGCTGTATAACTGCTCCACCCCCAAACACACATGCAAAGGCATGTCGTAATTGTGAACATCCCGGCTTTGACCTTGTGATGACCCTGAGGTGCTCACTGTGCTGTAGGGGAGCAGACGCCACTGGGTCGCCCAAGAGGTGAAGGTTTAGCACAAGCTTTAGAACAACTAGACTAGAACTGCAGTCAAACTGCATTAAAGCAAATAAAAGCAATTAAAGCAAATGCAGGCTGTTTACCTTTTAAATGAATTTTAAAAGAACTTCAAAGTGCCTTATAAAAACTATTATATAGTATGCAGTGGTCAAGTTGTAAAAAAATATTTCAAGGGGCCTGTTTGGGGGGGACGGGGGGCGGCTTGCAGATACATATTTAGCGGTTTGTGTTTTTTTGCGCTATTAGTACAGATATTGTCACGATAACACGCTTGTTACGTTATACAACCAGAAAAGATGTAGATAAACTATGCTGCTTTAAAAACAAACGTCCTGTAAGGTACATGTTAAGTATTTGATTGCAGATTACAAAAGCAATGTTTTGTCGAAAGAGTGTGGGTGTAAATGCCAGGGGAGTGAGTGAGTGAGTGTGTGTGTGTGTGTGGGTGGGAGACAGAGAGAAAATTATAACTGATCCAATATATATATATATATATATATATATATATAGCCTTTCAAATAAATTCAGTCTTTACTACACCCTCGCTAACCATCTGCTCACTAGGACATTTATCTGGGGAGAAGGTTTCATAACTATCTAGTCAGCTGGCTACAACAGATTCTTTAATGTGTTTAATGTTCCTAATGTGGAGACCTTTCCTCTGTAGAATGCCTCTGCGGCAGAGTCACAGCTGGAAATGGCCTGATGCTTCATGTCGGATAACCCTCCTGTTTTCTGCTGAGAACATGACTTGCGGCTCTCTGCTCTCGTCCATTCAGTCTCTTGGCCACGATCGCACCAGTGGCAGCGGCACGTTTGACGAGGTTACAGAAATGACTTTGCACGCCTTCGAGCAGCTCTAATGGAGTGCAGGACACGGCTCGATGACTTGCTCTTTCGTTTGGACGGGGTGACTATAAGAGAGACAGTAGTAATGTTGATAACGGGCGTCGGCTACAATTCAAGCGGCTGCGTGATTGTTGCACAGAACTGTTCATGACTGTGTTGAAGCGGGATGGTGTATTTTCTGGAGGTCGAACGATATTGGTTTTTCAGGGCCGATATCGATGCCGGTTATTACTGTTTATGGGGCCAATAATCGATATGATATGCATTTGCCTTTATGTGCTTCTTTGCGTCCATCCGAGAATTTGGAGATATAAAGTCCACTATTAGAGTAAAGCTGTTCTATTTAAAGTGAATGATACTATTTAATTTAAATCGTAAATGATTCATTATACAATATAAAACAAAGAAGACATGTATATACTTGTTACAGATTCTTAAGTATTCATAAGGCAGTTGTGGCAAGAATAAGAAAAATAAAGCATCTAATAAAACTTACACGCCTGAGCTGGACAAATCAAATTAATAGATGCTTCAATACCTTTTGCTTAATAACAGAGTTCGGTAACGCATTTAAATTAGCAGTAAGAGACTCCATGTTGTTGTCAGCTACACGTAACATGTGAGAATCTCATAGGGG
>JAODKN010000027.1:15277708-15302847 GCA_026774425.1 Petrocephalus zakoni
GTAATGCTGAAGGTGATGACCACCCTGGTTACGGTAATGCTGAAGGTGATGACCACGCTGGTTACGGTAATGCTGAAGGTGATGACCACCCTGGTTACGGTAATGCTGAAGGTGATGACCACGCTGGTTACGGTAATGCTGAAGGTGATGAAAACGCTGGTTATGGTAATGCTGAAGGTGATGACCACCCTGGTTACAGTAATGCTGAACTCCTTTACTGGTCTGTGTGGAAGAGACCAGGCAAATCGTAAGGTGTCCCAATTAGAGAGGCAACCGCTATCTTCCATACTCAGGTCTGGTATCTGCCTGCTTTGGTTGCCGTGGGATACCAGTGGTAGGCCAGACCAGACCTCAGGAAGCTTAAGAATAAGAAATAGTCACCTGGGTCTGGGTCTGCCTTTGTGATCAGCGCTGCTCTGTCCCGCGAACATAGAGGAGGGCTCTTAGTGTTTGGATTTGGGTTTTTCCCACATACAGTATGGTATGTGACCGGACTCCTCAACCTGACGGCTCCAAACAGGATTTCCCCTTTTCAGGGGTGGCTGAAGGGGGGGCGGTTCAGTTTATGCGATCCACAGCCGCCCAGTACAGCAGTGGCTGCCAGTCTGGTGACCTCTGGCCCCATTTGAGTTTGTGCCTAGTCACATGGCTGTGTTCTCTGCTGCGTCTTAGATATATATATATTTGCCTGCTTCGGTTTGTAATGAGTTTTCCAGCAGCCCAGACGAGCAGATACTGGATGCCATTTGGACTCGTTTTCCAGAAACGCTCCTCTTCTCTCTGTCTGGCCCTCAGGTTATGCTGCGGTCTCCTCATCTGTTTTGACACTGAAGCCACTGAAATGCTTCCCTCTCTGGCCTTTAATTGAATTTGCAAGCATCTGAAGCCACACGTGGAGCCATTTATTTGATTTAAGAGTCCAGACAGGACATGTCAAAAAAAATAACAGAATCCCTCTCTTGG
The DNA here is from genome assembly GCA_026774425.1 of Petrocephalus zakoni. Taxonomy (NCBI): domain Eukaryota; kingdom Metazoa; phylum Chordata; class Actinopteri; order Osteoglossiformes; family Mormyridae; genus Petrocephalus; species Petrocephalus zakoni. Next base: position 15,278,672 of record JAODKN010000027.1, read on the forward strand.
AGAAGTAGCAGTTTAAAGCCTGATGTTTTAGATCTTCCACATCTACTTCTTCTTTCTGAATACTTCGCAGTGTGCGTGCTGGCCCAGGCTGAAGTGACGGGGTCCGTGGGCCACGTCATTCTGGCCCTTCCCAGGTTCTGTTCACTCGTATTCCATCATGTGACCTCACATACAGCAGGCTCCTCTGCCTGATAAGGCAGGTGGGGCATGGTGAGGTCATGGTGATCCAGCAGACGGGTCTCCTGCAGGATTGTTCAGCATGGGCTTGTTAGGTTTACGAGAGGGCCCTATAATGGCCGGGGGGTGGGGGGGCTGATGCAGAGTCATAGTGGTGGAATCCTCGTGCGGCCCCCTTCTGTGTTGTTACTCTGTCTGGCCCATTTTAACGATCTGGGCCTGCATGTCCCCCCCTTTCTGGCCTGAATCCAGGTCCCAGGGCCTTTCCGCTGTCTGCCTCAGCCCAGTGGGGAAACCCTGGGCCTCTCTGTAGGCTGCTGGTCACTGTAATTATGACCCCCCCCCCCTACACACACACACACACACATGTAATGTATTGTTAAGCCACAGTACCCACAAAGTCAGACAGAGGTGTGAGAATGACGTGGTCGTCCGTGTACGCGTGTGCCTTCATGGCCCTGCTGGGCCTGTTTTCCAGGTTCTCCCTAACTTCCTGCTGACTGCCAGATGGGGGCGCTCACCATATGTAACAGCACCTGAAACGAGGTGGAGCTGTACGCCGCGGTAATGCGGGATCCTGTTCCCTGACATCCTGAGAATGGCGGCATCCATGGAGAGCCGCGTGTTTTGTGTCTGAGCTTAGTCTCACTGGCTTTCCCCGGCTTCCCATGTGCCCACTTTCTGGCTGAGGTCTGCAAATGACTGCATCACACCAGCCCCCCTCTTATCTCCTTCCGTCTTGGAATGTGACCCTCAATGACTCATGTCTCCTCATTTAAGGATCTAGCGATGTAAACTGCGTGGTTTGGCTGCTAGGCCCTAAATCAGCGGCCCACTGACGCTGCAGGTCTAGGGTCAGAAGGTCCTGGGTTCTGGTTCACATGGGGGAGAAGCAGCTTTGACTGTTTTACTCCAAGCAGACCCTTCAGCGTGTCGATGGAAGTTACGGCATCGTGTCTGCATGCCTCCTAGTCTTAAAGCAGCAGATTGACAGTAAGCAGGTGCTCGCGGGGTTCGGTACCATGACCTGAGACTCGGGGATGTGTCACTCAGCCCAGATGTCTTTCTGTGTTCTCCCTGCCCCATTTCAGAATCTCCTCGGTTGTCCACAGCCTCCTCTGCCAGCAGCAATGAGCGCGCATCTCTCGGCGCCGTGCCGGACTGCTCCGCCCCATTCAGCACCGAGCCCCCCGATGGTGAGCGACCCGTGAGCCTGGTGTCCACCTTGTCATCTGGCTCGTCGCGGGACGGACACAGCCTGTGCGGGAACGCCCTACCCCCACCCGGGGACGACGGCGACCTCGAGCTGAGCCCGGAGGGAGGCACCAAGGCACCACAACGCGCGGACCCACGGGGGAGCCGCCGTAACGACGGCCAGTCCGCTGAGGCGGTCCCGCTGACGTGGATCTCCCCCTTCGCTACCAAAGCCATGGCCCCCAACCCCAAGCTGACCTATGTGGACCGCGTCGTGGTGGAGATCATCGAGACGGAGGGCATGTACGTCAGGGATCTGCGCAGCGTTGTACAGGTCAGTCCTGGCCCTGCTAAAGACCGTTCCACTTATGAGATCCCCAAGCTGCTTCTGACCTAGGCTAAAATAGTCTTTATATTCAGCCCAGGAATCCACAGTTCTCAGACTCTCTCCTCCCCTACCAGCCGCCACCTGAGAGACTATCCAGGATTACCAGCCTTCCCACAATCCTCTCTGGTTTCCCTCCTCAAATCGCCCAGACAGGGAAGCCCCAGGGAGCCGGAGGCGACACTGACGCATGGCCGCGTCCCACAGGCCCCCAGTGCATTCTGGGATGGCCGCCTGTCTGCCCCCAGGTCCCTCAGCTTGTTATGCGTCTCGGTTGGAAGTAGCTTTTGTCCCCCACAGTCGGTATTTACATGGATGCACGAGGCCCTCTGAGGCAGGACCCGCAGGCTTTGCAATGACGAGTGTGTCTCAGAGAGATGTTGATGAGTAACCCTAACCCTGCAGCGTTTTCCTGCAAGTGACAGTTTTCAATAAGCTTCTTAGTTGAAACTGATATCTATCGTTAGTTCCTCACTTGTCAGTCTTCCACTGGCCGTCCTCACTGGTCCTGGATCAGTTGCTTTTTGATGGAGTGTGCTGCATGCATGTGTTTGCATGCACACGTGTGTTTGTTTGTGTGTGTGCGCGCATTGTGTATATATTTCATTGTAGGGACCTGCTAAAAACCTGTTTGTTGGACATTGTGGGGACTATTTTTAGGTCCCCACAAGGGGAAATTCAATTTTCTAAAAATCTGTGAATGTGTGTGTGGTTTTGCTTGTTGGCCAGGTCCCAGGAGTTCTGGCCCCTGGCGAGCTGGGAGTCAGAATCCGCAGAGCTCGAGATTAAATCTCGGCTTGACTTTATTAGAACATTTTTCCTTTTTCTTGATGGCCTTCAGATGTACAAACATCAAGCCTTGTGAGGCCTGTAAACCTGGAAATGGTGACAGTAGCTGTTATCAGGAGCTGGCACTGGCATCTGCTGCTCTTCAGGAAGTGCTCAGGGCCGAGCAGGGGGCTGTCTTCCTGGGCCGAGCAGGCTGGTGTCTTCTTGGGCCGGGCGGGCGGCTGTCTTCCTGGGCCGAGCGAGTGGCTGTCTTCCTGGGCCGAGCGAGTGGCTGTCTTCCTGGGCCGAGCAGGCTGGTGTCTTCCTGGGCCGAGCAGGCTGGTGTCTTCTTGGGCCGAGCAGGCTGGTGTCTTCCTGGGCCGGGCGGGCGGCTGTCTTCCTGGGCCGGGCGGGCGGCTGTCTTCCTGGGCCGAGCAGGCCGCTGTCTTCCTGGGCCGAGCAGGCCGCTGTCTTCCTGGGCCGAGCAAGCTGGTGTCTTCTTGGGTGCCTGATGATTTCAGCGTCAGCAGATAACAGTTGCTGTCTCATGGTTCTTCTAGCTCAGTTGGCGTCTCATACCTGAAGTCTGGTGTATCTGCAGAGTGGGCAATCTGACACGCGGGGTGCGAGCTTGACTCTTGACGTGTGTTGTTTCAGGTGCGGCGTGAATCCGGCCCGCCCCCTCTCTCACTCTGTGCCCCCCCCCCACCCACACACACTCCTAACCCTCCCACACATCACTTACATTGCAGACCTCCCACTGGCAGCCAAAGCTCTGCTCTGTGTATTTTCAGCGAAGCCGACTCTGGCCTCATGTCTGGCGGTGGTTTCTCGGGGCCGTTACAGGGAATTGAGCATCTCCTTCCCTGCTCGCTGCTGGACCCCACCCACCCTCAGCCTGCCTCCGTGGCCTTGGCTAACCTTGCTTCTCAGGCCCGTGGTTTCCTTACACTTCCTGCTTCAGCTCTCTGCCTGTGGGCCAAAGGTGAACGCACCGGGCCTGGGTGAGCTGCAGCACAGCCTGCTGATGGTGAAAGTGCTGGGCACCCTGTGCTGCAGGGGTCTCCCCTGCACTCACTGTAATAGTGATCTGGCCGTCCTGTAGCACAGCCTGCTGATGGTGAAAGTGCTGGGCACCCTGTGCTGCAGGGGTCTCCCCTGCACTCACTGTAATAGTGATCTGGCCGTCCTGCAGCATAGCCTGCCGATGGTGAAGGTGCTGTGCACCCTGTGCTGCAGGGGTCTCCCCTGCACTCACTGTAAGAGTGATCTGGCCGTCCTGCAGCACAGCCTGCTGATGGTGAAAGTGCTGGGCACCCTGTGCTGCAGGGGTCTCCCCTGCACTCACTCTAAGAGTGATCTGGCCGTCCTGCAGCACAGCCTGCTGATGTTCTCCCCCGCACTCACTATAAGAGTGATCTGGCCGTCCTGCAGCACAGCCTGCTGATGGTCTCCCCTGCACTCACTGTAATAGTGATCTGGCCATCCTGCAGCACAGCCTGCTGATGGTGAAGGTGCTGTGCACCCTATGCTGCAGAGGTCTCCCCTGCACTCACTGTAATAGTGATTTGGCCGTCCTGCAGCACAGCCTGCTGACGGTGAAGGCGCTGTGCACCCTGTGCTGCAGGGGTCTCCCCTGCACTCACTGTAAGAGTGATCTGGCCATCCTACAGCACAGCCTGCCCCTTTGTGCTGTAGGTGCATATTGTAGGGCTCCCTCTTGATCCCTTTGCATACCATCCCTACTGTGTGCATTCAAACCCAGCATTTGCATGGAGCTTGGTCCGCCCCCGTTCCCCTGCGCTTTTTAACCTGTCTGCATGTGCCCCCCCACCCCTTCTGTTTTTATGGTGATGGAAAAACAAGATCCACAGGGCATTATAAGAGCCTTCTACAGCTTGGCACAGCTGGGGGAAAAAAAGATTTTTAATAAACAATCGTTTTGATTTGTGTGGGCAGTGTGACCATTTGAATGTCTTGCTGAAAACACCTGCCCCCAAATTTTGTGCTATGAATTCCACCACCAGCAAGTTCTGAGAGGGTATGAAACTCATAAAAAATGAACAAAAGTTGCATAGTCACTTTGGGGTCGAGGGGAACGCCTCTGTGGGACAGATCCGGTACATCAGATCCGGCACGGACAGATTGCACCATGGACAGCTTCAGTCTGAAAAGACTTGTAATTGATTATCTTGTAATTGTAACTGAGATCTTTAATGTCCTTCTTATCATTTTCTGCTGGGTCTGATGGTCTAAATGTGAAGGGATAGGTCATGCTCTTTCTTTGATCGTGAGGGGTTTTGACCTGGCAGAGCACCCCCACCAGGGCGGCTTAGGTAACCACACCACACTGGTGGTCCATCCTGTGCACTTCTCCGTCTCCCCGGCCCTGCCGACACCAGCATGTCCACCTCGCCAACAATAACATCGGCACCGCTGACGTGCGGCCCGGCCCAGACTGGCCCAGAAAGCCCCCTTAACTTCTCAGCGTCTGTGTTTCTCTTTTAGGGGTCCATTTCCACTGCAGAACAAACACAGACAGAGGGCCTCCGCAGCTAGACAATAACTCAGTCTACTAACCCTGCTCAAATTAATGACGTTATTCTAACATCATAAGAAGCCAGGATTTTCCCTGGGCACATGATGTAAAATCTGACACCAAGTGCTTACATTGCGAGTCTGCTTTATCTTAAATTGCATTATGTCTGACTGTATTCCCTAAAAGCTGCGGACCGCTGGACGAAGATATATAGATTTTATTCTGTTCGCCGAGGGAGGAAGTGGTCGGTGGGGTGAGCAGGAGTAGTCAGCGCCCCCCTCCCCAATCATGCGCACGCTGCATGCTTCAGATTCTAGGAGGCCCCACAATTTTGCTCCCGGATAGATGTGGGGTCCAGGTGGCCCCCTGCTTATGTCCTGGAGCATCCAGACAGCATGACCCCTAACCCAGTCCTGGCTTGTGTGGGCATGGGGGTGTCAGCCGCGGTCATGGCATTTACTCACTCAGTGCTGCCCTTGTGCCATAGATGGGTCATCAGACTCTCCAGGAATCAGTATATATAGTTTATAATCATATCAGTTATATCCGTTTATAATCTTGCCTTCAAGTTCTGTGTGTTGGCTCCCTCTTCTGGACAAAGACTGTAATTAACCACAGATAGACTATCAGTTTAGATTTGCTGTGAAAGTCAACTAAAGAGAAACTGTTTTAATATCACTCTGAGTTGGCTGGGGAGCCGCGCACATGCCAGCATTTGTTAGTCAATTAAGAAATGTAAGTATATAAGATAGAGTAATAAGCGGTAATTGAGTGAGCTGATGTGATCACACGGTCTGCTTGGCTCTGCAGGATTACTTGGCCCACATAATCGACAAAGGGGACCTACCCATTAGACCGGAACAAGTGTGCGCCCTCTTCGGAAACATCGAGGACATCTACGAGTTCAACAGGTGAGCGGCTCTCTCATCCAGAGACACCCTGAAGGCTTTGTTGGGGATCCCTGTCGGGCCCTGGAGGGGGGCCGTGTACCCCTGCCCCGGGGCTTGGTGCCGGCTCCATTTCCTCAGATCACCAGAAGAAACGACCTTTACAGATTTCCGCCCCAGGAAGCCAGGACACGCATCAGCGGGACACTTCCTCATCATGCCGGGGCTGCACTGCCTGTTAAAATAGTTCTTTCTCCTCCAAACACCTGCCCCCCCCCCGCCCCCCGCCTGGTCAGCGGCAAAGCCATTTATCAGGGATGGAGCTCGGCCGTTGGTGACACTTGGGGGGGGGCGGGGGGTGTGTTACAGACATAGTTCAAAATACCCCCCCCCCCAAAACCCCAACCCTAGGGACTTTACATCACTATTGATAGAAGGAAGGAAGATTCTGTGGTTTGCAAACGAAAAAACTAATGTACGCTAAAAAGTAAGGTAAAGGGCCAGCCAGCCTGCCCCCCCTACGTCTTTGTGGCCTTCAGTTTGCTGTCTGAGGACCTCGTTTGCTTTATTCGTCTTTGCTGAACCCATCATCCTGGTGTTTTAGGGCCGGAAAACCCGGGCTGGAATACCGGGAATACGGGGGTAATGTGCACTGATGGTCCAGGTAGCACGTGTGAGAGCTGTTTGTGCTCGAGTTAGATGTGGCGTGCTCCCACTGTGGGGGTGTTTGGGGCTGGGGGCACTGGGGGCATGTCTGCATTGTGGTCACATTTCCCGCCCGACTCATACCCGCTCACAAACTGCCCTAGGGGAGCGCCTCCCTGTAAGCTCCCGACATGATGACCCACCTTTTCACACCCCCGACTTATCGCTCATCTGTCTTGTCCCCCTTAATTTCCCAGCCTGTCTGAGAAAATGTCCCCCCCCCCTCCCCACTTCAAATTTTGGGCTGAGCGCCGGTGGACATTTGCAGATTGCATGTGTGGTGACATCTCCCTCTGTGGCTCTTCTGCCCCGTGTCCCTTTGCCATGGCGACGTCCAGACCGTACCATGTACTCTCCATTTCGGGGGGTTTCCCTGTAGCTCCACGGCCCCTGATGGGCATCTGTGTGGAACTGAAAAATGACTGAAAACAAATGCTTGGAAATGGTTTGCTGTTGTGGCCGTCCGGGTTCTTCTGTGCGATGGTACCCAGCCCTGGTCCGTGAGAGCCAAAGCACTGTAGCATTCAATAAAGCCTTACGGAATCTGATTGGCACCTGACCCCAAAGGTGAGAAGAGGAAAAGTGCATCTCCTGAGCCTCACTCCACAGGGTTGGGTTGTCCTGCTGCCTCTATTGGTACTTTTCTGCAGACATTCAGGAACCTGGCCGTACCCGACCGCCGCTGTGAGGAGACGCCGGTTATGGCGCGATTCCGGCCCGCTTCCTTTGCCGGGTTTGGAGAGTGCCATTAATGTTATTTACTGTTCACTGATTCCCACTAGCACATCTGTGCGAATCGCCGTGGTATGTTAGTGTCAGACACGTGCAGGATTAGCGTCCGCTTGTATATATCGGCATTACGATCTATTGTACTTCGAATTTTCAAGTTCTGAGCTATCAGGAATGCATCAATACATCACGATGTACAATGCTACTAATACGGAATGATGTATAGATTCCGCCCTTTTTCCTTCAGGTAATCCATACGCAAACGAATGGCTCGGTATGGCCATGCAATCTGACCAGTCCTATGCTGGTGATGCAGCCAGCTGGCTTTGGTTAGACTCTCGGCCGCTAATGAGCAGGAATGCTGGGCTACAGCCCTCATAATTTACAAAACTGTCTCTTGGCGGTACGGCTCGGGAATGGCCCGGTTCTTGGTGGCAGTAGAAAAGCACCACATGACAGCTGCCCCTCACCCCGGCTCCTCTCTTCCGTCCCAGCGAGCTTCTGCAGTCTCTGAACCTATGCGACAATGACCCCGTGGCCATCGCCAAGTGCTTCGTGGACATGGTGAGTAGAGCGTCCGCACCATCCTGATTGTGCTTCATCCTGCATATGCTGAAATGGATGGCATTCGTGCTGACGAATGCTGAAATCTGCCTTTCTGTGTTGTGGTTTTTCTTTTTACAGAGTGAGTACTTCACGATCTACACCCAGTACTGCACAAACTACCCCAAGTAAGTCGAATATATGCGTCTAGACTCTTCTCCGTCTTGGCACCTGTGTTGTGGAATGAACTAGATGTCCGAACAGCTGAGACATTGGGTGTCTTCAAATGACAACTAAAGACCTTCCTCTTTCAGAAGTACTTGGGTTAGCACTTCCAGCATTCTACTCTTAAAAAAACCAAGAGTTTCCCAACAGTTTTTAGATGGATGATTCTATTGAACTAGTACAGAAAGTATTCACTAATGGAGTCTTCTGAGCACTTATGTAAGTCGCTCTGCCTACAGCCGTCTACCAAATGCTGTAAATGTAAATGTACATATGACAGTCTTGTAGCCACCGATGGTCAGGCGGTCTTCCAGCTAGCTGCCCTGTTCTTAATCTCGCCGTTTCCCCGCAGCTCCCTAAAGCGTAATGAGCCTCGCTGACTGCTGTAATTACACTGGTTGTTCTTTTCTTCTTATTACCTGGGTCCGTCAGTTACTGGAGCGTGAAAAGAAGATTTGGTCCCTTGTCGGACTGATATGTTCCGCCCGGCTGACGGAGAGCTAATGGGGCACAGGATGCCAGGCACCCGCAATGTCCAGCCGATGTGAAACTCTGCCCCCTCTTGGCAAAAACAGTGCAGTGCAGTGCAGTGGCCAGTTGACAGCTGTCAAAATGGCGCCCTTGTTAAATCAGTTTAAAGTGTAAGATTTAAAATAGACCCTCCCTACAGCTATCCTATCACTAAAGTTTTGAGTGGAAATCCGACAGGACAGACCCTGTCAGAAATGTGCCATGCAGCGAGGTGAGCTAGAGGGAAACCGGTTTGATCCGGATGAATGAAAATTCAGAATGCCTGGCCTCTCCATCCCAGCTGCAGTTCATTTGCGTGTCGTCCTTCCTGTTTGAGACTTCCGAGGCTCTCGGTCGTCACTTAAACAGTCTAAAAGATCCCTCAGGCAGGTGTCCTCAGTACCGAGCTCCAGAAGCACGTTCAGATTGCTCACATAGCTCTCTGCTCAGTTTTCATTATTGATACCACCCCCTGGATGACTTTACTCCAGACTACATAAGGAAGGCGCTGATGCGTAGCGCAGCACTCACTGCGACTTTCCAAGGCTAATGGAACCGGACTGAGTTATGGGGGACCGATATTATTTGGGAAACAGGCTGGGTGCCAGCGGTGACGCTATTGGCCAGACATTCTGCTGTCACCTCACTGCCATCGAAAGGTGCGGCGGCAGAAATCGGAGAGTGAAAATGGATGGAGGAACGGGTCTATGTCCGGAACCCAGAAAGGGAGGGCAGGATGGACACGAGGAAGATCCACCACGTCTTTGACCCCTCTGCCGCATCTTCCATGTGCCCCTACAGCTCAGTCGCCGCTTTGACAGAATGCATGCAAAACAAGGTCCTGGCCAAGTTCTTCCGGGACCGGCAGGCCTCGCTGAAGTGCTCACTGCCACTGGGCTCCTACCTGCTCAAGCCCGTGCAGAGAATCCTCAAGTACCACCTGCTGTTGCAGGTATGAGCTCCACAGCTGCTACTCTGTAGGCCTAGCTTGGAATAGGGCCGCCCCCATTCAAAAGCAGGTCATGCCCACGCAAGGCCCTTCCTACCGCCCTTTTCCTAATAAGCCACACCCATTTAATCAAAACCCACAACCATTGTTCAAAAAGCCCCAACCAACACCTGACAACTGTCCTCTCCGCCAACATAGGAGATTGCCAAGCACTTTGATCCCGAAGAAGAGGGCTACGAGGTGGTGGAAGAAGCCATCGACACCATGACGAGGGTGGCCTGGTACATCAACGACATGAAGCGCAAGCACGAGCATGCCATTCGGCTGCAGGTGAGTCGCTCGTGCCCCTTGTGCGTGCGGCCTTCCGTCAGCTCAGACGGAGGTGAGCGCCATTGCAGCTCAGACGGAGGTGAGCGCCATTACAGCGCAGACGGAGATGAGCGCCATTACAGCACCTTTCTTGCTGCTCTTCCTACGCTTCCTATTCATGATCTGTTCTGCCAGGTAGCTTCAGGCTTCAGTGATAAAACTGTTCTGCTACCTGCATGGCCATGTTTCCTCTCTGCCCAAATAGGAGATCCAGTCTCTGCTCATCAACTGGAAGGGACCAGATCTCACCACCTACGGCGAGCTGGTCCTGGAGGGCACCTTCCGGATCCACCGCGCTAAGAATGAGCGGACGCTCTTCCTCTTCGACAAGATCCTCCTCATCACTAAAAAGCGGGGGGAACACTATGAGCACAAAAGTAACATCTTGGTGAGGGTCCCGTGGCAGCCGTGAGGTCTAAGCCAGGCCGTGCTCACTGTTAACCAGGCCCAACCTGCTCCCCTTCCAGTGCTCCGCCCTGATGCTGATCGATAGCGCCAAGGACTCCCTGTGCTTCAGCGTGACGCGCTTCAAGTACCCCAAGCAGCCCCACACAGTGCAGGTGAGCGGCCAGGAGCCCGCCAGGAGCCCACCATGCTCACAGTGCTCTACCGGCCCGGTAAAGCCTCCTCTGCTTTTATTGGCTGGCGTGGTTTCTTTCGCTGTGCTTGTCTCTCAAGGCCTCACTGGTAATCCGATATTGTACCCTGTCGAAAAATCCCTAACTTTTTGTCTGAGTATGTGGGAGGTACAACGATGAAGAGTATTTTTCACCAGTATTGTCTGATTATTATTTTTTTTTTTTTTGGGGGGACAATTTTGCATAAGCAATGTGTTTTCATCTCGAACTGAGCTGAATCTGTTGTTGGTGGTGGTCCAGCTAAAGGTATATAGACTGAATTTGAAAGATGAAATAAACAATCAATTAAGCAGAATAATTTGTAAATGGCCTGGTCTGGTTTGCTGTTTAGGAACAGCTCTCTCTCTCTGATAAAGGTCAGTTTGACATCATGCTGGGAGACTAGTGGCTGGAATTTCATCTGCTGCCTGTAGTAATGGTTCAGTCACGCAGACATGTTATATTACTCTGACAAGTGTGATCAATATTGTCCTTTTAAAGTGTATAGAGATCAGTTTTAAAATAAACTTAGTTGCAGGTTGTAGGACTGTTGCCTGTTTCCCGAGACTCTCCTCCTAGGTTTCCCCATTCCTTTTCTCCCGTTCTGGGACCCCTCCCTGGATGGAACACCACTGACCCTTAGTGTTTCTCGCTCAGGCCAAGACGGTGGAGGAGAAGCGACTGTGGACTCACCACATTAAGAGGCTCATCCTGGAGAACCACCACGCCATCATCCCAGAGAAGGTGCTTCCTTGGTTCCGTGTTCTCCTTGGAGGATCCTCTCCATCTCTGTTGTCTGCAGTGTTCATTTTGGCTCCTCTCTTTCTTTCAGGCGAAAGAGGCCATTTTGGAAATGGACTCCATATGTGAGTGTTGCTGTGATTGCCCTAGACTTTCATTGCTCTTGTTACACATGGCCAGAATAATATGCTGAATCTCAGATCTATGCAGAGCATCTCTAAGGGAAGTGCGGAGCCATTGCTGACAAGCCGAGTTCCGTTAGCCTGACACTCAGAGTCATGTTGACCATATGAGGCTGTCACACTCATGCACATGGGCTGCCTTCCACATTCCAGACCCTACAAAGTACCGCTACAGCCCGGAGAGACTTAAGAAGGCGGTGTCCTGCAGTTCGGACGACTTCCCGGGTGGAGCGCGACGAGGACGGCGCCAGTCAGGTAAGGGTCGTCTCCGGAACACGACGTGGTCGGGTATGGTCTTGTCGGACCACATAATTAGCACTGGGGTTTCTTCAAAATGCTGGCTTGACGCATCCGCCCGCATCTCAGTTTTGCATTTTGTTTTTTAGTTTGTTGTGCGCCTACTACTGTGAAATGAAATGTTGACGATGGCCGGCACCGTAAAGTGGACATCATATTAAATTTTGCAGTATAAATTCCTGTCTTGTTCCCACTGTGAAGTACGCACTTTCCCTTTGTGGTTCCCTCTTTAGAACCTGCCAAGCAGATTATCAAAAGCACCAAAAGTAAGTGAAAGCCAACCGCGTTATTTATATACACATTTATTTACCCATAATCCACTGTGACGCCTGCACCTAAGGCTGGGCCTCTTATAAAGGGAAGGATGTCACTTCCACTTTGCTCACTGCCCATCAATGGAGCCCTCAGCAGGCAGCCAGAAGGAGAAGCAGTCTCGCTGTGTCAGTGGCCTGTCTGTCCAAGGGGGCGTGGCCTGTCTGTTCATGGGGGGCGCAGCTAGAATTTTTGGGACCCCTTGTAGGGTTTCCCCCAGGATATTTAGCTGAGTGGGGACAAGGGATGCATTTTGTGAAGAGGGCGGAATTCTCCCAGTATACAGTACATTTTGAGGCCCCTATAATGTGCTGGGGCCCCTGAATCTGCCAGGGTTTCCATCTGCTTAAAGTGCCCTTGCCTATTCTTTAAGTTTTTGCATCCCCGTCAGCCTCAGTGTGCAGGAGGACAGCTTCACAAACTTGACAGGCCCCAGACGCAGGCAGCCAGGCCAGCTACACCCTGCAGGCAGTGCCGTCTGCATCGCCACGGCCTGAAACCGCTTGGCGCCCATCAGCACTCAGGCTCGCTTTTGGCAGCAGATCAGTAGAGCATCCCGTTTGCAAATTAATATTTGCCAGGGATGAAAAGATGTTTTTTTTTTCTTTTCCCACTGCCATTAGAAGCAGTTTGGATAGGAGTGTAATGAACTCGTCATTCTTCATTTCTGTTTTTGAGGATCCTTTGCAGATGGTGCGGGGGGGAGTTGGGATAAATTGCTCTGAAGAGGCATAACTTAGAAAAAAGCCCCTTTTTATTCATGTTCCTTATAATGACCCAATTACAGAGATGACATTTTCGCACTGGGTAGGATAAGGAGACATCTTGTTCTTTTGCCTTCTTGGCTTTTACTAAGTCGTTGAAGCCTCTAAAAATGGCAAAAGTCCATCATGTGTCCCCTGAGGCACAAAGTCGTCCCGTTCTTATCCATTTTGGGCCGTGAGTGTTTGCAGCATTATGAACCTGTGTTCTCTCGTGTCTGACATTTTCTATCCCTCTTTTCTTGAATTTTGCTTCCCATGTGACCTTGCATCCTACTCCAGCCATTCTCAAGGTAAGACCATTTGTTGAAACCTTGTGACCGTCTCTGTGCTTGGACATTTCTCGTTTGCCAGTGATTGGCTAAGGTCATATTAGTTGTGATTGCATGTTTCCCCCTTGTGGCCAATGGCATGGCGTGTCCTCCTCTGGTTCCCGCCGTCAATCCGTTGGGTGTGGTGCAGTTTAACTGTACGCCAACTGTCAATTGGTTTTGTGACAGGATTTAAGGTTACCTAATGCTCCAGACATTGATCAGTTGGCAATAATAATGCAACTCAAAGAACTGCAGATATCTTCTCTCCTGCACATAAATCATTTGATTTTGTAAATTTGGTTTATTTTCATGTTTGCGTGCTGTTGCTCTGTGGTCACAATACTATAAGGTGACATCTGGAAAAGCGAGACGGTACTGTACCAATGACCAGGCATAATGAGACATGGCTTGATCCTCTTCTGTTTTTCCGGTTCAGTAAAACTGATCAGTACAGTTGATTCACTCCTCACTTCATGCATTTCTTAACTGTTCAAATGGATAAATCTGCTTTCCCCCCCCACCATAAAATCAAAACCAATACCTGAATCGTGGAGCCCACCGCACAATAAAGCATTTGACTGACTTTCTCTGGCTTCGTACTGCAGCACGCAGACAGCGAAAGTGCCCTGCAGGCTGACAGACGCTCACTGCAGGCCGGAGCTAGTGTCAGCACCCTGGGCTCAAGCCAAGGCGAGCCCGAGGCTGAGAGGCCTAGTGTGGAGGACGATGATGAAGAGCTGGGAGTCCACAAGGACTCGTTTGAGCGGCTTTGCCCTAGTGACAGTGAGGAACCTAGGCCAGGGACACCTCCCTGTGAAAGGGTGGCGCAGGAGGACTGGGAGAATAACGAGGACGATATACTGATGGGGGACGACCAGGTAGCCGATTTTGCCAGCTCCATGCTGGCCGCCATCTCCTGCTGGCACTATAGGGCCAGGGCTTTGCTTTTCGCTCGGTTCACAACGGTGAGGCTCTCTGCCACCAATGGGCTTCCTACTCCCCCTCCCCCGTTTGTCCTCCCCACCAATTGAATGCGTTGGCTTGCATGCTCACGTCGCACCGTAATCGACTTACGAAGTAACCAAAGGCTGCAGCTAACCGACACTGAATGCAAATCTGAATGAGGCACGGAGCATCGCCACTCCCACCTGCACATTAACTCCATGCATGACTTGAACACTGTCCCACCCCCTCCCCGAATGATGGTAATGATGCCCAATAACAGTGATTGCAGTTGGTGATCTGGTCCAGGCATGAGGGTGACTGCCTGGTCCCTGCAGGGCAGGCAAGCTCACTATAGGTTTGACTTTTGATGCGCAATCTGTTTTGGTGAAGTGGATTGTCGGGCGAAGGCCATTTGTTTCATCCTCCGCCCCAAGGCTGTGATGAGGCCATTGAGTTGAGCTCCACACGTAAGTCATTCCTCTAGTCAATGAGGCATGGCGAAGGTGCTGGCTCAGTCAGCACCCTGCTCCAGTCTCTCTCAGGAGATGGTGGTCACCCTGTGCATTTGTCCTGGGTCACGGACTCATAACTCTGCATGAACACAGACAAAATCTGCTTCCATAACTGCACAAATTCTGCTCCTGGTGTGAATTAAAACATTCTAATTACAGGATTCTTTTTACAGTGTGATGTGTTTTAAAAGTACTGGTTAATGCAGTCCAAAATAACTGGAATTCTATATTTTGAATTAATTTGGATACTGAAAGTAATTTTGAGAACTTTATATGTAACTGTGAGCCCATGGCTCTTATTCTCACAGAAGCAAAGTGTGGTCACATGACCATAAGGTCACATGACGGTGGGAGCCCTAGCTTGACTTATACAGCTGACTATTTCATTATGGTCACAGTGCTCCTTTTATGGATGCTTGCAGTAGTTGGGAGGATCAGTAATGGGCAAACTGGGCAGCTTTCTCTTGACTTGACTTGAAATGCAGTGGTGTTTTGTTGAGCATTATAGAGTAATACTAATTAGATTACTAGACCCCCAGATGTAATGGTTGTTTGCATTTCATTGAATAGCTTCAGAATTAATGGATAACTTCAAAGGTGTATTTTTCGAAGGTCATTAAAGTAAGCCACACTTTGTCTTTTGGTGATTAAATGAGCGATGGGCTAGCCTTTTGATTTTGGGGATAACAGGGGCAGTTTGAAAGCAGCTCTTACAAGAATCAAAACAGGATGTTGTTTGAACTTTTAAGTGAGTCCATTTCTAAGACTGTAAAATGGGGGAAAAACAATTTGGGTGCCAAACTTAACCAGCTACCCGCATCCACAGGCCACATAATGGACAGATGAGACCGTGATCACTGACTAGGCAGGCCTCTGACCTCCTTGTGACAGCACGACCCCCTCTCCGACCCCCCTGTGACAGCACAGGAATGTCGATCTGCTGGCACGCTGTGTTACTTGAACAACCTCCCAAGAAGACTTCACCCCTGCCATCTTTCTTTTCCACTCCGATAGGATGATGTTGGGTGTGAGGTTACAGCGGAGGGCTCCCCGAAACAGGAAGGTGGACCGGACAGTCCGGAACCTGCCGAGGACTGCGACCCCAAAGAGCGTCATGTGAGTGACAGGTGTCTGAGAAAGCGAGACTGAGGGAACTTTGAATTGGATATTTAAAAGAAGCTTGTTTGTTCATGTTCAGGCATGGATCTAAAATGCAGAGGTGATACACTCTTAATAACCTGAGCTTTGGTTTCTAGTGCACCTCTACAGTTACTGCTAAAGGTCCCTGTTCCCCCGGCGGTCACCCTTGCCTCCGGTCATCGCCGTATTCAGTTGACAGCTGCACTGCATTTGAAATTGAAGCCCTGCTCGGATCGTCTCTTTAGTTCCAATCTGAGAGAGCTCAGTGAAAGACTGGCTTCATACATATGAGTTTCAGCTGGATCTGTGCCTGGATCCATGCAGCCGGCTGCGAGTCCTTTTTATCATGAAAATAGCACCACTTAGCCCACGGCCACAAACCCGTGCATCACCTCCCTCCCTTGCTTTTGGAAATAGTGGGATCGTTTCGAAAAATCCGGCATCGGTGGCTGGTTCCTGCAGGAATTAGGCTCCTGAAATGAGCACCTCTCCAACCGACCAGCTGGCTTATGCCTTTTCGGCAGCTGTGAATGTCTCCTTAGCACCTGGGCCCTGTCACGCTGGGTGTTCTGCGGGACATGGCATATTGTGCCTCACTATTGACTGACCATTTTGCCATAACTGCAGAGGATTCATAGTGCAGAAATAGCCGATCACGTGTCTCTTTTAGGATGAAATTTTGCTATACGGGGTCAGATCCGCAAAACCCTAGCCTGTCATTTCCTTGAGAAGAAATAAGAACATCTTCAGCCCAGATATGAGGGTAATTAATAGGCCGCATAGATAGTTGAGCGTATCTGCTAATTACCTCTTGTTTATCCTCCCCCAGACCCCTGAGGACCAGTTGCTTCCACATAGTGGTGCCCCAGAGATTGATGTCACTGAGGATGAAATGGGAAATGCCTCCGATTCTGAACATGTTGCTCATGAGAACCCTGAAATGGCCCCTGCTTCTGAGGCACTGCAGGACGGAGAGGAGATCACAGAGGGTCTGCTTGTCCCCCAGTTAGTAGAGGCTAAGTCTCTCAGCAGTGGGGAGACTACACAGGATGAGGATGATGATGATGAAGAGGAAATGGCCCAGAACCCAGAGCCAGCCAGGATCCTGCCCCAGTCAGTGCTGGACCAGGCCAGCGTCATCGCAGAGCGCTTTGCCAGTAGTCTCTCCCGAAGGGATAGCCTCCTTGTAGAAGAAGCACGGTCTCTGATCTGTTCCTCACCACGGCTGGGCATCCGGAGCAGGAGTGGCAGTGCCCTCAGCCTCGGCGAGACCTTACAGGAACCTGTTCCCCCTGGGCTTGATTCTATCTCTTCTAGTGCTGACAACTGCTTTGAGTTAGACCGAGGGTCTCTGAGGAGGCGAGAGACGCTGTCTAAGCGTGACCGCCTGCTTATTGATAAGATCAGGAGCTACTATGAGCATGCAGAGCACCAAGATGCTAACTTCAGCCTCAAACGAAGGGAGAGTTTATCCTACATTCCAGTTGGCCTGGTTAGGAACCTGAGTAGCCGACTCAATAGCATTCCCAATGAAGAAGTATCTGCTGCAGAGAAGAGGCCTACTTCTAACTCCAGGACACCCTCCTGGTCTGTATTTGATCTCCCAGGCCTAGAAAATGATCAGGACGCAGGAGGCAAGCTTCCTGATCCCAATTTGGAGGTGTCCCAAAGCACCAAGCTCCTGTCTCCAAGGGTCAGTGAGATCCCCATCACAGATGATGAGTTTAGGCCTTCGTCTGAGATGATCAAGGTATGGCAGGACATGGAGATGGAAGTCAATGGGGACTTAAAGGAGTGCCAGGATAGCCTTAAATCTCAGGAGGACACATATTCTGGTCCATCTCTGTCCCGGAGGGGCAAAGGCGGTCCGGAGGCCAAGTACAGTGAACCACTGATTATCCTGGAAGAGTCTGACCTAAGCACAATCTCAGAAGAGTCCTCTGTGGTCTCACCCCTCAAGTTACCCAATGACGGAGAAGAGGGGAAAGTGCAGAAGGACAGTCTCGGTGAAAGTCTCGGACCAAATGAGGAGGGGAGGGTTCCTCGAACCCCTGTACCCAGGGTAATTAGTCTGGGGTCAGAGCTGGAGGAGGACTTGCTGCAGCAGGACGTGGAGAAGATGAAGAACAAGGTGTTCCAGCTGGCGCGGCAGTACAGCCAGAGGATAAAGACCAGCAGGCCGGTGGTGAGGCAGAGGGGGAGGGAACCTGAAGCCCACTTCCTCAAGAGGAACCTGCCTTCTGTGCAGGAAGAGAAGCTAAGCGTGGAGGACAAAGGTAAGAGCAGGGCAGAATAAGGCGTGCCGTGGTCTCAAAGTAGGGAATCGAAGAGCCTGTTACTCAGAATGCGTGTTACTACATGCTGTAAGGAATGTATGGGACTCTGAAATCTATATGACCACTAGAACAGAAGCCTGTTGTTAAGCATATTTTCTTCTGTCCACTTTTAACTTGGAGGCAACCAAACAAACATTGTTTCATTTTGTATGTTACATTTAATCGTTCATTGAAGAATATGCCGAATGGTGGGGATACTGCTAGGGGCAGGGGTCTCAAGGCTGTGTCATGGTCAGGTCCGGAGAGTAAGAACTCTGTGTGTTACAGGTAAACCTACCTTCTTGCTGCCGCTGAACACCTATGACCAGGTCATCCTGAAGGAGGTGCACTCCCCCAGCCCAGCCAACACCCCCAGCTCCCTGGGTAGCCCGTGCATCCTGTCACCCGGCCGCTTAAGCTCCCGGAGCCCGCTGAGCCCCGTCCAGGCCGAGAGCTTCCACTGGCCGGACGTGCGTGAGCTGCGCTCCCGATACGCCCAGCGGGGCCCCAATGGCGGTGGCCCGCCCCGGCTCTCAGCCGTGACCCGCAGCTGCTCCGTGCCCGAGAAGATGACGGACCATGCCTCTGAGCAGCCTCCCATCACCTGGAGGCACTCCAGCTTCTCTTCATCCTCCAGCCCTCCCGTGGAACCCAGCCAGCCGACCTCTGGCGCCCTCCAGGATATCCCGGTCTACAAGCCCCACGCATGCAGGGTCCCCCTGGGCAGGGGCATCACCAAGCTCTGTAAATCAAGCTCACTGGATCATAGACTGTCAAACTTACAAGACCGGGAGCGGGTTGGCGGTTACTATGTATCCGGTCAGGCCTCGCTGCCCAATGACCGCAAGGTCATTGTGGTGGAGAAGGCGGAGTCGTGGGGTGGCGCGGAAAAGGCGGAAAGTAGGCCGGATGGACCAGACGATTATGCTCAGAACCAACCACTGACCCTCCAGGAAAAGACGTCCATCATGGCGGTCATTGACCGCTGCAGGCTGTACCAAGAGTCGGACGAATACAGGCAGAGGGAGGGGGGCGAGGCCGTGGCCAGCGAGCAGCTCACCTGCCCCCATGTCTCTGCCCCAACCACAGGCAAGAAGACGGACCCCAGCCAACAGAGTCTGGTGAAAAACCTGAGAGACAAATTCCAGAACATGAGCTCAAACACATAGAGCGCTTTAGAAACGTGAAGCTCAGGACCCTGGTTTTTAATTGGAAATCTTCCTCCTTCTTCCATCTCCTTTCTCTGAGGAAGTCCTTAACCGTAACTTTGAGATGACTCCACGGGGGGGGGGGGGGGTAACCGGTGTTGCTTAGTAACACAGCCACCTTGTCGGTCCGAGTTCCGTGGGCATCCTGTCAGTGTGGCCGTTTTGCAGAAGTAAGAGACTGCACACTACTGGTTATGCTGTCCGCTGATCTGATCTGTAATACTGCAACCTGCTCTGCTATTACAGCAAGGAACTGTGCTTTTTAAAAATGCTGTATGTTGCTGAAACTCACAGCGATAAGGACGCTGTTTGTATTTCTGCCGCTCTTTCCACCCACCTACATTCCACTTTACTTTTAAAGGCCATGCATATAGCTTATTTTTCAGCAATGTCAAGCAACTCTTCTACGTTCTCTTCACGTTGCTGATAGTGGTATCAGGCTGCAAAATCGTTTTTTTTGCGCTTTCTGAGTGATTCAGTTTCCGTTCCCCTGCATTGCTGTAGCGCTTGTAACGGGGGATGCCGACAGCCGCATGCTTAATCGCCTAATGTCGCGTTACAGTGGAAGCCGCTATGGCATCTGGCACAGATGCACCCAGTTCGGAAGACGAGTCCCTAGTCCTATTTGCTCCAATTACACAGACTATTCTTAACGCAAAGACTGACGTGATACATGTACTTTTGTACAAATTGCTTGGGGTGTGACAGTCAACATACTCTTGGTTTTGACGACTTATTATGGTCAACACAGCAGCCTTGGCAATTCTATCTGCTTGCTTGCCTCATTTTTCTGCCCTGTACACAAAGTTAATATCTTCAGGTCAAGCCACATCTCCTTTGGTGTGTCTAGCAGCAGCGATTCTGCCGTGGAATCCAGCGACCCGGAACGACACCATTTAAAGAACCATTGATGTTACCAGTCAGGGCTTGGCTTGGTACCAAGAGCTTACTGGTTACAATCACAAAAACAACAGGACATCCTTTGCCCCTAGCAAGATGCCCTGAAATATTCTCCTTATAGGGATAAATCAAAAACGTGTGGAGAATAGCTGTTACCCATTCAGGTGTTATCCTCAAAGACCTGCTGTGCCATGCACAGATGCATTAATGGCATCCAGACCTCACCACAAAAGGTTTTGGTGATGAAATGTTGCATTGCATTGTAATCGCAGTGTTGGGAGTTACCCATCATGCCCTGCAAATGGGAGGGCCAGGTGTGCAGCTTAGTGCTATTCTTATAATGCTTTTTGTTATCAGTTGATCTCGCAGGCTGCAGCGCACCTGTTATAGCAGTGTTGGGAGTTACCCATCATGCCCTGCAAATGGGAAGGCCAGGTGTGCAGCTTAGTGCTATTCTTATAATGCTTTTTGTTATCGGTTGATCTCTGGGACTAATTCTTTCTCCTAATTATGTATATTTCCATCCACATTATTTATTCAGCTGATGTATATTTTCCTGTTCCGTAATTGTCTGACTTTATATAAATATCTGCCTCTGTATTGTATTCTGTATTGTATGTTTCAGAAAGCTCACTGTACAGAAATGTTTTGTTTCCTCAAAGGGGCATTAATTCACTATTAAACCAACAATGGTTTACAGTTTTGATTTGTTTTTTTTTCCCTCTTCGTGTCTTAAGTGTCATTCAGTCCGGTAAAGAGCCAGGAACTCTGATCTGCTTCTGTTAATTACTTGATCTCAGACACGCGCACAAGGTTAGCAAGGCGTACAGCAAAATGCAATGGAAGCTTCCCTGGAATCTGTAACCCAAGTGTTCAAAGTGCTTCACTATGACTTTGCAGCTGAAGATGGGACATTGTTGTACCACTGTGTCGGGCGTTCTCTGAGTAGGTTTGGTATAGTCATGTACTGTGTTATAAACAGGATGAACATGGGTTCAACTTGTGCCGGGGTCATCTCGGAGTGTCACTGACAAAGTCAATTAAAGTATAGAAAACTTTTTCTATGGCAGGAAAGGGCATGCAAAGCCCTGCACCCCCTAGTGGTGAAGACCAAGCAAATCCGTGCAAGTTTTCATTGTGAGTTGCATGATCTCGATGAAGTTTTTCCCCTTTTCCTGTAAGAAGTGTCAGGCATTTAGTTTGAGAACGGTCCTTTTGCTAGATGGATGATTAACTGCAAAAACTAAATATGCATGACTTATTTACTAGTATAGTTGCTGGGTTTACAGCAGTGTAATGTGGTTTCTGGGCAGATGGGTGTACTGTTATAACATAATTGCACATATGCACGTCTCCTCTGACTGATACGCATTTTCAGGGGGGCTTGCACCATATACTTGCGTATATCCACCACTGCACATCTGGTTTGTGGTATATTTAATCTTGATATAAACTTAATATGTAAGCATGGTACTACAGTTTATAGTATTCATGATAGCTGCCTGTTTTTTGTATGTGGAGTGTTCTCTGTTGGGGAGTGTTGGTCAGACTGTAGGACTTCTATTCCTGAGGTTGTTGCTGCCACAAGAAGTGTGCCTGCAGACCGATGTCTAATGCTACTATTAAACTGAGAGCTTTGTACCTTTCATACAGGATATATGCAGATGGATCTGCGTGTGCAGGAGTATTCAGTGTGTATATGCCATGTCCCCCTGGCGGGAGTCAAGCGTGCAGCTTTGAGGGGAAGCGAACCAGCTTACTTGCCGAGAAACGGCACCACCTGAGGGAGAATCCTCCAGAACAACCCACTGAGCCACCGACAGGTAAGGGTTAATAGAGAGAAATGGTGCATGAAAGAGACCTTAACCCTTTACATCCTTCTTTATTTACAGCACTTCCTACATGTAAGCACAAAGGGAAAAAAATAAAAAAAAATAACCATGAGCAGATGTCTATTTCTGAAGTCATTGTTTCCCACCTGCATACGACAAACTCATTCTCCATCAAATTGGGAGCCAGTGACTGCCACCTGTACCACTACCACCGCTCCCTGTCCCCAAATATGAAGAAACTCCTCCAAGTCGCCCATCATTTTATGATACAGAGACGACTGGCCACCAATCCTTTTAACATAAGCTAACATGCTCATTGTGGTCTGATTAATCAGAGAATTCATTAGACAGACCTGTGTATGTTTTGAAGCACTATATCTTGAGCCAAAGATAAAAACTTCCCCTCCATAACCAATCGCTGCACCAGCACAAAGAAGGTAAGAATGAAGGTAAGGCCGCAATAAGAAGGCTGACACTGCAATGTCTCCTCTGCAGGACAGAAAGGATGGCGTCTCCCTGCTCTAGCATCCAGATGTGCCACACATCTGTCTGCACCTACAGCCCAGTGCCCTATCCAGCTCTCCAGCTGTGGGACCCCAAAGCTTCCCTGACAAACCAGGGAATGCATTCACTACTTCTACCTATAGTTTTTGCAGAAGATTAACAGATGTCATACTAGTTTGTTGACTCCGATGTTTGCAGCCTTCCATTGCCCTGGACAGACTGTCAGACTGGGCATTCCAGCCCCTACTCTGCTCTCTGCACACTGACTCTAGCGTCTTGCACTTTTTGAGGGGATTATAGATTAATGGCTCTTCCCCGTTCTGCCTTATAACTGTGAGCTATCTGTCTTTAAAGCAGTACTCCGTGCGCGAAAAAAAGTCGATAAAATGGTGAGGCCTCATACAGGTCTACTCTATTAAGGTGAAGAAGAAGGAGCAGATGTTATCCTTATCCCAAGTTTGATTCTTTTTGTAAGAGTTGAGACACAGTCCCAAACCAGAGCTGATCTTTCTGGTAGAGGAGATGTTGCAGTCTGTAAGTGAAGAGAGATGTCAACCAACTGTTAACTGCCTTCTGACACAAGGTAAATAGAGAACAGCTGGCCTAATGTAGTAATATCTCCCCCCCAAGAAAATGTTACCCAGCCTCCTCGGTTTTTCTCTGCCCAGTGTGTTTGGTGCCACAGAGGCAGTAAGGTTGTTTACAACTAAAATCCTGCTGTATGACAGGCAGGGTTGATGCCAAGTCCATCTGGACAGTCACGTAATCATAGTCTTCCTGTTTTGGTTCTGAAATACATCTCTTCCTAGGGAGACACCTAAATACTTCATCCCCAGTATTCTGTGTGACAATGAGACTTGTCTCTACCTCTTTAATACGCTAAGACGCCCTTTTCTGGTATAAGTTTCAAGCCCCTTGCACAGCTCAGAGATAAGGTCCTAGAGAGAATGCAATCCTCGCAAACCTCACACACGTCCTCCTCCAGCAGATCCCAAACTCGAGTACATTGCTAACCACATTTCCAGGCGAGTGTGTTAAGTGGGGCCTGTATAAGCCACAGTTATCTTGTAGTAACAATTTCACCTTTTAAATACGCCGTATGGACAAAATATTGGGACACCTGGCCATTACACCTGCAGGAACTTTTATGACACCCCATTCTAAATGGAGTTGGTCTCCCCTGGCGATGGCAGCTTGCTGGGCATAGACGCCGATTCCAATGTCAGTGAGCGATACACGTAACACTACACAGCACCCAAGTTGTCGATTTTTTTGTGTTGTACATCTTCCTAATGGATGAACACACATTCCTCTCTGATGTAATAACTTTACTTTTGTTTTAAACTGGCACTTGGTGTTTTTAACCAATACACACAAAAAAATATGATGTAAGTACTTTAGATGTAAGCTACATTATTCTAAATTGGTACCTATCAGCAAGGGCACGTTAACCCAGCACCTGCGAGGTGGGATCACACAACCACATGAAAATACAAATATCAAACATTTAGTTTACTAATGGTGAGGGTTTTTTGCATCGTTTAACCCCCTGGATGTGTTTGGGGTCACGGTGACCCCAGAGCCCTTTGACGTTGCCATTCACAGTTCGAAGCAAC
>JAODKN010000027.1:15302947-15321664 GCA_026774425.1 Petrocephalus zakoni
GGTGTATATTTCAGCAGGAGCTCGGCGAATGCGTCCCCGGGGACCCAGTCAATATTATGGCATCCAAAGGGTTAACTGCGAGGACTGAACTATCTCAGACTGTTGATTCCACGGTATGGGGGGGGGCGGTCGTTTGTTTTTTCTTTTAGAGACTTTGATGCAGCCAAACGGCTCTTGACGTATATGACATTGTGCTGTTCTATTGAGGGTCTGAATGTTGTTATATAAAATGCTCACATTGGTTGTACTTGGTTTTGAATTTTTATTCAATGTATAACTAGCTTTATGACAGTCAAAACCAAAAGGCTTCAACTCGAAAGCACTGATAATCAGCCCATATGGCCATATTCCATAAAAAAGAGCTGAAATTTAACAGGGATAAGGAATAAAATCTCACTTTCAAATCTGAAAATATATACAGTAATATCGTTTTAAAAATCATTGTAAATCGGAGGACATCAAATACAGATATACTGAAGAACATTTAATATTATTCACCCATATGTTATGCATTATTTAACAGGAATTAGGTACGTATCGAACATCAGCATGTTATATTCCGAGACAAACGCACCTATTCGTTATGATGTCCTACCCCCCGCCCCCCGATTACCCACCCGTAATACAGGGCGGCAGTTCCTAATCCAGAGAAGGTTAGGCTTTTCAACTTGGACGCTCCTTCCCCCGACGCAACACATGTGAAGCGGCTAAGCTGGCTGCCCGAGAAGAGCATCTGCACCATTGGATTCCACCCCGTTAAATATAAGGCGAGAGCAGTGAGCGTAATTAGGCGCGGCGCTCGCAGATCATGGGCTGCGCCATATCGGGACTGGGGCTGGCGCCCAAGTCCGGCAGGGAGCCGAGGCGCGCCGAGCCGGCAGCCGCACGCCTGAGCCGGGCGCAGATCCACCTGATCCAGGAGTCCTGGAAAGTTATCCAGGAGGACATCGCCAAAGTCGGCATCATCATGTTCGTCAGGTACTTCTCGGCCATGCGCTTTATCCGATTTCTAAATGTGCCATGTAAAATATGCTTTATGACAGGCGCAGTTACGTTCGGTTACTGTTTAATAAAACTTAATACACTATGAAAGCACTCATTTTCTGCTGTTTAAAATTGATTTGCACGTCTCATGAATTGATTAACAACTATTTCTATTTCTGCTTTATCATCATAATAGGCCCAATAACAGCCCGAATACTGGCCTAAATTAAATGATTTTTATAATCCATTTTAAACTACAACAAATGATGTTATTGAAGGTTAAGCCGTCTAATTAGCATTCCAATCTATTGGACCCGTGTCCATATGAAAACAACTATACCGCCTTTTTAGAGATGGTAATTCGAGTTGGGGGACCAGATTCGATCATTTTAAATCCCTAAACATTAAAAAAAAACTGATTACGTTTGGTAGGTGCGTGTTCAATAGCGCGTTAATGTAAGAAAACAGCAGATCGCAGCCAGTTTGATGCAATTGATTCCACTAACACCATCTCCCCTCACACTGTATCAGCGCTTTTCGACGTCCTTATTATTAGTACTGCCGGTATAATTAAAAAGTCCGCTTGAAACGTGCCCCAGTAGGGTCTGAACGGCAGGTTAACAGCTGGACGCTGGCATTAATCTGACAGACTGGTATTGTGAAAATTGGCCATAAAATCCCTTCAGACTTTTTGAAGGCTCATAAACACTTAATAGGTATCACAGGAAAGTACGTTTCTGCATTATGCTCACACATAAAACTAGCAAAAATGCCAGGGTTTGCTTTTTAAAATGTTTGATCATAGTACCATCTATTGTGCGGATTTGTGACGCGTTTTACTGAAAGGACGCCCAGTGCGCTCCGTAAACGCGTAACTATCTTTCGTGGTCAGGCAGAATCAGTCAGGATGCCCGAATAGCATGTACGTCTTGCCCTGATGTCACTGAAGGCGCACTGCGGGGTATTGGGTGGGACAGTAGCCCTTACACACCGCTGTGGATGACAGCGTCCCACTTCGCCGCTCCTTCCGTACACCTGTTACCTTTCCGCTGTTTCTGACTGCGTCTCAGGACCAGACGGCCCTGCTGACTGACTGCTGTGTATCATAGCCTGTGCGCATTACTGATAACCTGTAATGTATTCTGAACCTTTAAAATACATTTAATTTAGTAGTAATTAATTACTACTAAAATACATTTTAGTAATTAATTTTTCCATATAAGGTGATGTTTTAAGAATATATTTGGGCCCTAATTAGCCTCAGCTCGTCTGCAGGTATTAAAGATGGGCCTACAGAAAAGAAGATTCTGCTGTCAGTTATCGACAGGTCACAGCCACAGACAAATATCTGCCTGAAGGATAACACCCCCCCCCCCCCAGCGGTTAGCACCTACCTCCCCAGTGAAGCCACTTGACCCCTGTGGACAGGCGGGGGGGCTCTTGGGTGTCTGTGTTCGGAGTCTGCTTTTCAATTTGATTAAATCTTTTCCTTTCCTTCCTGGCAGACAGGCCCATAGTTAAACTTTGTAACTGTAATTTCCCTAGACAGAACTAACCTGAAACAAGATGACATTTTAGCAATTACCCGCAAAACACTCTTACCGTCAAGCAATAGACAACACAGGGCCCTGCTTGGCACTCCTGGCTGAATAGGAGTGTTATTAAGCGGAGGGAGGCCCGGCACGGCCCGGAATGGGAGTGTAATGCATTAATTGCAGCGGCTCTGCGATGGGCCCGGTGTTCATTTGCAGCCATTAGCTATAGAAGGCAGCGGTGAGAGAGGCCTCGTGGAAGTGGGTGTGCTGCACGGCACTGTAAGAGAAACATCCATAACCTAAACCACACGCCCCGGAGGAAGCTAGCCGTGCAGGAATGGGATGATTTCCTCTGGGCAGCAACGGGGCCTTCACACCAATGATGAGAAATTAGCCAGGCTTACTGCCCCCCCAAAGGGTGTGGCTGTGTGACTCTGTTATAATATATTACAGTTTGATTAGGAAACATCCTGGTAAATTAGCAGGGCTGACAGGAGGGGTAAATGGGGGGTGCATACAGGCAGACCCCAGGATGGGACAGAGGCTCAGTCACATGACTTCTCGTGCCTCTGATTCAGCACCGTGTCACTCACCAGAACGCAAAGTCTGGTTTTCCGTAGGAGAGGGACAAGAAAGACAAAAGGCAACATTAGGCTGGGGAAAAACATGGAGATGTTGCTGAGCGGGTGGTGAACAATCGGGCTTCTAGAGACCCCTCAGATTGCCTCATTGAAACGGCTGTTTTGTTTTTTAATATCCCCTCCCCCGAAAGGGCTGCTTATGATGGCAAATGACACCGCAGTGAGGCTCATTAATGAGCGGCTAACATGCCGAGCCCACGCTGCTTTGTGCCTCCCAGCATTCTGTCAAGCAGCTGACTTAAACGTGACCAGTCAGAGTCAACCTGATGCATAATAGGTTAACAGGGATCCGGCCTGACTGACGGACGGACGGACTTACAGATGATGCACAACCAGCAGCTGCATAATAGCCCCACCCCTCCGAAGCAGACGCGGGTGCAAAGCAGACCACCGGAGCTGCCGTTTGTATCAGGCTTATCCTCTAAGCAGCTGGAGTGATTTGCAAAGGAGCATTCAGAAGAGAAGTTTCAGAGGATCACATTAGCTAAATGCAGCCTCCTGCCAACCCACAGCCGCTATCTCCTGCCCAGGGGAGGGGATCTGCCATCAGCCTGGCATAGACTCTGGTCCAAACGAGTACACTGAAGCCCCCTCACACGGCATTTAATGCTGCTTATCGTCACAAAGTCACCGCGACCCTGTAGCCATGGGCACCCACTGCAACAACATCCCACAAAATTTCTTTGAAATCCGGCCGTGAGTAGGCCCTGACAAATGCTTTCTTCTGAACTGAAATACACGTAAACATCCTGAAATGGACATGCTTAGAAGAGATCGTGAGATATGGGCTCCCCCTTATTCCACATTGTCATCCAATCATAGCCCAAGTTTCAATGCTTTGAAGCGTTTAATGTAATTTAGACCAACAGGGGACAGGTTCTCAAAAGAAGCCAGATAAAAATGAGCAAGAGATGAGAGATGGGGATGTTTCATCAGTGCGGGAGTCACCCGCTTTTGATGGCTCCTGAGTGGCTGTTGTCGTGGCAACAGGTTGTTTGAAACCCATCCTGAATGCAAAGACGTCTTCTTCCTGTTCCGAGACGTGGAGGACCTGGAACGGCTGCGGACCAGCAAGGAGCTGCGGGCTCACGGACTCCGGTCGGTACCCTCATCTCCACAAGACTCCCTCTTCCCCCTAATCTCCTCACCTCCCTCATTACCCAGACTGCTGTCAGCTCTACTGCATTGAGTAGGAGCAGGTCATACAGAGAAGCCCTGGTGGACGTTGTGCGGGGGGACAGTCCACAGATCCTGGCTTTTATAGTGTCATACATGCATACATTTTCAACCTGAAGCCAACATATTGTTTTGTTGTGGGTTGTTTTTGTTTTGTAAGGAAACATTTTTGGATAAAGACTTTGTATGAAACAAGTTGGAAACAACTTTCATAACTGAGTACTGACGAGGAGCGAAATTGTTTTGCAAAATGACTAATTATTTAGTAACATGTAGGGTCAGCAGTTTTATTACCTTGTTTGGCTTCTTTTAAAGGATAAATCCACCAAACGCAATTTTATGGCTCATTTGCTTTGGTGAGGCGCTCAGCCAAACAATGCTGGCTTTGTTGTGGAGAGATTTTTCTGTTTTATTATAGGATGTGGCTGAATAGACTTCCCAAGGCACCAGCCACTAAAAGCTGGATCATTTTGTGTCACAATAGCCAAACAGACGGCAGAATGGAGAGATTTTAGTGAGCTAAATGTATCGATCGGTGAAAGACAATTAGATCATGGTGTGGGTGTTGACTCTGAGGTCAAAAAAAATTATAGTGATTTGCAGAGCACATTAAGACCTCAAATTTCATGCAAGACTTCTTGTAAAGCAGACCATCTCTCCTTCTGATAGCATTTTAAGCTTGAACAAATATGAAATTCAAATTTTAAGAAATATAGACCCTGACAGAAATACATTTGTTCTAGGATCCCTCCCTACCCAACCCTACAGCTGTGGAACGCTTCAAACTACCACACACAGAGCGAGCCCTACACTCTCAAAAACCTCAAATGATCAGCATCTGCTGACACGCCTCACCCACAAGCACAGAGACCTGCTGATGCTCCACTACCCAGTTCTGTACCCCCACCTTCTACTACAGGGTGATGTCATTCATTGAGAAGTGTGTGGCCAGACTGAACCAGCTGGATCGCCTGGAGCAGCTTGCCCTGGAACTGGGGAGGACCCACCACCGCTACAATGCTCCTCCCAAGTACTACGGGGTAAGACTCCTACCCCTCAAGAGGGGGCTTGTTCTAATCATGTGGAAGCTGTGGCGTGGATTTCACAGCAAAGCTCCAAAATGGAGTAAAAGCCCTCTTTTTAAACATTAGATCACACTACATTACAATAGCTTATGAAATCAAAGTTGAGGTTTGCCCTCCTTCAAGCCAGTTGTCTGGGTTCTTTCAGTATGTGGGGGCGGAGTTTATCTGTGCTGTCCAGCCAATCCTGAAGGAGAAGTGGACCACAGAGCTGGAGGAGGCGTGGCAGGTACTGATCATTTCTTAGTTTTTTTGTTTTCTTTGTAGAAACCTTTTTTAGAGAGGAAAAAATTATACAAACCAAGGTGCAATTCAATGAAGACATAAGGAGAACTATAGATGCGACATGTCCTTTGGTCACAAAGATCAAAAGAATTAATCAGAGCACTTAATACATAAAAGGATGCAGAACACATTTTTAGGCCTCTGTGCTAATTTATTAATAAGCTAAACGACATTGCCCTGCTGAAAAACATTAATGAGAGAGTTTGTCTTAAATAAGCCAAATCTACAGTGAAAAGAGGAGGATCATATGGAAAAGGATGGGAATTAATCAACATAATTCACTGCTTCGATTTTAGCGAACAAGGAAATCTGACTACAGATTATTATGTATGTAAGGAATTCTGGGTCGTCTATGACAACAGGGCTTCTCTTTTCATGGGGGCGGGCTGTGTGGTGTTAAATTGAGTTTGGTGAAATCTTACAAAAGGCCTCTTGGCCACATATGGAGTTTTGGGTTTTCACACCACAAACCAAAAGCGACGCAGGCAGTAACAGGACGTCCAGGCTGCCTCCAATGCTGGCGACGACCAATTCCACCCTCCACCCCAACTAAGAGCTCATTCGTTTGACTGCTTCCCATGTAACAGCCAAGCTTAAAATGGGGTGCGATGGTAGCGCAGTGGTTAGCACTGTTGCTTCACGCCTCTGGGACCAGGGTTCGAGTCTGCGCCATAGCTCCGTGTGTGTGGGGCTTGCATGTTCTCTCTGTGTCATTGTGGGGCTTTCTCCAGGTAGTCTAAGAAATGCCCCAGTCTGACCTACTGGGAAGGCTATAAGCATCAATTGAATGTGCCCCCACACACAGACCCTCTTCCTTTACGTCACTGGGATCATGAAGCAAGGGTACCAGGAGGAGGAGAAGCAGAGCACCTCCCTGGGGGCCTCCAAGCGAGAGGGACCACAGAAGACAAACACAGCCCTTTAGGGGGGCCCAGAGACCCCATGCTCACTCACCCATGACCACACTCCCTGTGTACATACTGTGTTGTTTTCTTTAATCCATTTTCTGTTATGTTAAGTAGATGGTTTTATCTAACTTCACCCAACTGGAAATATTTCTACTTACTAAACAAATACAGGATTAAAAAATAGGCCTTAGCATTGCATTAAGGCTAACAGTGCTTAAGACAAACTTCGAGGAATATCAGCAAGGCTTCAAAAAAAGGTGAAAGACCAGAAAGAATAAAAGTACCCTAAAGTGAGCCTAATTTCACTTGCTTTGTCTTTGTTGTTCCCACCCTATAATTTGACATCTTAAGTCCTTCCATGCAGGGAATTTTTTTGTTCATTAAAAAAAAGTTCAAACCAGGACCCCAAAAACGACACAAGCTCTTTCATGAATTTATTTTTTCAGGGGCAAAAAAACAAAACAAAAGAAAAAGGACTTTGGGGGAACAAAGCAGCATTTCACCGACTGACGGCTTCATTTCTCCCCAAAATTCTGTTTTCTCTTCTTCAGTTTACAAGAAAACTTAAAAATGCAATGATTTGAAAAATAAAAACATCCAGTACTGTCAATACCTTCAAGTCTCTCTTGTAAGTACTTTGTCACAAGCAGAAAATACTGACAATTACCAACAAGAACTCAATGGCCATTCTGAACACAACCAGAAACAATCCTGAGAACATTTTCATCCTGTCGGAACAGGCAGCAGGACCCACTCAGGGTCAGTACCCAAAGAACCCGGCTGGCTTTGATTGGTGACTTGGGCAGCAATAATAATAATAAAAAAAAAGTTTTCATGAAATGCGAGTTTGAAAGCAGTTTAAACCCCCCGATTTCACCGATTTTTGTGAGAGACCCCCCCATCTTCCTGCACCAGGCTGTACTTTCTGGGGGTCAAGCTCCCCTTTACCGTAAATGTCATGCTGCAGGCCTGGGATTGGGCAGCACAGCCAGCCTGCAGTCAGGCAGCATGGGTGTCCCAGGATGCGGAGGCCATCCAAGTCGCCATTCTGTCGCGCTGCCGTTCTGCGTGGGTTGGACTCATTTCCCAGGCCGGTGCTGGAAGCTGTGATTGAGGTTGGGCTGATGTAAAGGGGGGGGATTTTGTGGGGGTGTGGTTGGGGCTGGTCACTGGGTGGCTTTGGTCTTCTTGCTTTTGCTCTTCTTGTCCTTCTTCTTCAGACCGTCCATGTGTGCCCTCAGTAGGTTGGAGTACGCCTAGACCGGAGGGCCATTCGGTACAGGTCAACACCATTGTAGAGACTGCCATACGTGATCTATGCCATACGTGATCCCATGTTGGACTAATCCAACCCTGCATGTCTGCTTCCCAAAACTAATACAAGATTATACTTTAAGTCAGTGTTTCCCAACCCAGTCCTCAGGGAACCCCGGCCAGTCCATGTTTTTGCTTCCTCTCAGCTCCCAGCACATCTGTACCAGATATTCAGTGGTCCCAATTGGCTGGGAGCTGGGAGGTAGCAAAAACATGGACTGCCTGGGGTTCCCCAAGGACTTGGTTGTGAAACACTGCTTTAAGTAACCCCACTTATTTGTCATACACACAAGGCATCTTTTACGTCACAGAACTAGTCTTGATTTTATTTAAATGATATAAGGAATAATGTCTAGCACACGAAATAAGCTGGTGCCTTTCAGTCCCCACCGATGTGTAGTTAACGTGGCCCAGATTCAGGTTCAGCACCACAACCAATCATACATGTCAACCACTAACCAATGAGAACAAGGAGGCTGAACACATTCCTGTCCCTCCTTTCGCCCTTATCTTTTGTTTTTATCATCAGTACTACAGAATTGTGTGCAGCTAGATTCACTGACACTTGCCTAGTTCTCTCAATCCACTGATCTGAAAACTTTCATAACTCCAGGGGTGTTTCACATCTGACTGATGGCAGTGTTACCAAACTACTCCCCGGAGTCACAGCCGACACCCGCCAGCTCTGTCCAATCTATCCCACTCGATCCACTCACACACTCGGTGTGTCCAATTCCCTAAATAAGCCAAGTGCAGTGCGCTTGACATGCATTTGTCCACAAAGTATGGAAGCGGTCTTTGGCCATGCACATATCCCACAATGCACTGCAGGTAACAACTAACATTTCCATCGAGCACGAGAGACTGCTGACTTATCAGGGCCCAACGTGCCTCCAAAGACGTTTCAGTGTAAGTGTGCAAAGTTATTTAAAGAATGGTTTTACACAGCCTAAGCTACAGTGAGGGACAACAACCGACACAAATGACAGGATAGTTAGAAACAAGTAACACTAATCTTCAGACATCAAGTAAGCCCTATGCATTTGGGCTCCTGACCTGCACTTGTGCACAGCATCTCGGCACATTTTCCCGTAAGTGTGCAGAATGGGGTGCAGCCACTGTCATATTTGTATATAACCCGGAAATGAATGTAGGGAGGCTAAAGATTGTGGAATATATTTTGTACAGGTATTCAGATAAGCCTTCACAGCAATCATTTCTGATACTTTGTTTGGTTTAAATGCATCAAAATCCATGAGATTTAGACCTCAAGACCGTGAGATAACAGCAAAGAAAAACAGTGTAATATATGAGGCCTGGGGATAGCGGCACTCACCATCTGGAACTTTATTACTTCTTTACTGCTGACCTGAAAAAAGTAAACAGAAACAACACATGACGGTTTTGTCCTCAAGTGCAAGCCACTTAAATGCCCCTACTCACTCGATTAATATACCGTCAATGTTTATATTGTCTTTTTAAAGTAAATATATACGTTCTTAATGGTATTAAAGCCTAATCCACACTTGCAGCCTCACCACTGTGCTGATCTTCCTCTTGCCGTCTGTCGCCCGGATCAGACACTTGTTATCAGCCGGCTCGAAGGTGTCGGGGTTCCCCTTCCTGGGTACCGGCTTCGTCCTGCCGTCGTCTGTGAGGATGCGGATTAATGGGGTTAGGCATGGCGCCGCACTCGGCCACGCAGGGCGATTCGGGACGAGCAGCCCTTACATTTCTTTAACGTGATGTAAACGCTGCCACTGGTCCGGCATTTCTGGAAGAGCCGCGTCAGTTCTGTCAGGAACTGGGGAGAGAGAGCGGGTGAGACGCCGGGTGAGACGCCGGTTATTCCGTGCCTTTGCTCCCGGGGGGAGGCAGCGCTACACACGCATCCATACGGGACTGGGAGGTCACGGCGCCTAAGCTATACGTGGTGCTTAGCAGTGCGTCTGACGTCCTCCCGGGCCATGGGATAACACACGGGGAAAAGCTCCTTACCGGACACGTACTCCGCAGCCGTCTCTATACCCCCGGCTTCGTTCCGGCTTCCTTCCCCTGCCATTCCCCCTCATTTTTATCAAAATCTCCCAAGTTATTGGGATTTGCCCATAGAACATTACCCAGTCTGACCTGCCAACCCTTTTCACGGGACTTTGGGATACCCGTGGCTGAAACGGCAAATTAAATCAGAAATAGGGAACATTAAATTGTATTCCAGGTCGCAGAATACACCGGGCGCCGTCTAAGGAAAGCATGCTGTCATTGTTAGGAATTCATTCAAATTAACCACACAGCACACCACGAAAAACACGCAACACAAACTAATCATACAAGTCAATTAATAAATGGAGAATATACCCTAATAACTTACCGCGTCATTCTCAAGGAGTACCATGACTTCTCCCCGTAATTACGAACCTCAGAATCGCGTCGGTAACAGCTGAGCCTCGGCACGCAAGCACACGTAATGTAACCGGAAATGAATGTCTAGCCGCGACCTTTCACCTTTGACCTCATGTCATGTGACGCACAACACGGAAGTGAATGCCAGCGAGGCCAGCGCTGGAAGTGTTCGCCAGTGCTGCTTTTGCGGCTTAACTTTATTTTGGGTGTATTCAGTATAATATGCCATATGGAAAGAATGACGTTTAATTAGAAAAGACGACGTTAAACGTGCCATGCATTTGTTGTTGTACATTGATTTATAGACCAAAGTAAATAGTTCGTTTTACTTACTTTACGCAATTTGTCAAATCTAACACATAAGTATTTATTAAGGAAGGGAAGCAGTGGTACGACAGTCTATAATTACAAAATACTGTAAATACTGAGGTGTAGCAAATAGTTTCTAGTCAGGAAATAGGTTAAAAATGTTACAGCACGCCCACTGAATGGGTATAACACTTGGGACCATAGTTACTTAAAGCTGATATTTCAGTATTCAGCATGTCATATAAAGGCAGCCTGCAGACATGTCCATACACCTTTCGCGTAACAGCGATTCTAATCAGGTAGCTGGATTAATATTCTTCTAATACAAGGTTGCGTTATTTCAGGCTCTATTGGTAAACGAACATTCGCGGTTGTAACCTAGGCTAGACAGATTGAAGGCAAATCGGGAGTTCCAGTCTCTCTCAAAGGCCGCCCTCAGCTGCTCCTGCAGCGTCTGTCCCGTCAGCTCTGCGTGCCACTTGTCCTGGGACACCACCAGCCCCACGCCGGCGGTATTAGTAAAGTAGTCAGCTGACCAGTTTGACGTACCTGTGCATAGAGGAAATTGGCGCAGCTGGTGTAAATGTTTTTATTATTGTTATTTAATTTTGTTATGTTTATGGCTCTTACCAATGTACGCCGCTTTATCTGTCACCATATATTTATTATGGTTTATTCTGGAATAGGGAATGTCTGATTGGTTCGCCATTGGTACGATGTATACTTTCTGAAAAAACAAAAGAAGTACACCATGGACGTTTAAAATGGCAAATTACTGAGATCTGACCCGTCAGTAAAAAAAAAAACAACAACACTAGAATTTAGAAGCTTGGGAAAAACAAATCCATATTTTGTGAACAGGACTTAAGCCAAGTGCAATGACGCCGTATCATACCACTTCGATGCTGATGTTGGCCGCCGGGTAGTTTAGGTCATTGAGAGATTTCAAAAACGGAAGCATGGCTGGATCGGTGTCCAGACCACAACTGATCAGTAGGCGGACTGCAACCTGCCTTGCCAATGCGCTTTGCCTCAATGCGTCATCAAGTACAGGCCAATACCTTGAAAAGCGCAAAGATACGTCAATAACCAGCAGCTTACCAAGTTACACTATGTACAGGTTACAAATTTAAATGCTCTGAATTAACGGACTATAAATATATTTACTATTGCCTTGTTTTGACCACAAGGTGTCGCGTGAAAAATATGAATTCACTTGTCCAACTGTAATACCACATCAATCCACCTGATGGCACAATACATCTTGTATTAAACGCATCTTGTACTGGACATAGAGAGCTTAATATTCCTATTTAGAAACAACAAAAAAAGACTCCATGTGGAATCCATGTGACACAAAGAAATTATGCAAACTCCACATGCACAGAGATATGTTGGTGCTACCACTACAAGAATATATATGTGAACTTTTGACAGTCACATAAATGACATTTAATAATCATAAGCTCATAAGAGGCAGCTTTTTACATGACAGAGGCCTTCTCAGGTTCACCTGGAAGGTTTGCTAAAGCGAGTCGTGGGAAAGTACTCCATGACGGCTACATCAGTAAAATGCTCCGCCTCCTGGATCACAGAGAGGATGGCGTCCAAATCCATTGTTCGACTGCTTGGGCAGAATGACGGAGGTGAGGCCTGATAAGGAACAAGGAACAAGTTTTATTTGTGCATGGTATTAATTATGTAAAGACTTACCTTTCCATCATGGCAACAGCGACAATGCGAATACCTGTCAACATAACAATGCAATGACATTAGAAGTGCCCTACTTTCAGAATTAGTCAGGAGCTGGATATATAACTACTTGTATTATCAGAAATTCACACTACAGTACGTTTTAGACTTTTAGTACAGAAGAGTAGGAGGGATTCAGGTATAATTCTGTTCCATCCCTTTATTACAAAACCTGCCGTTTCGTTGCCAGCTCTGCAGGTTGAAGTTTGATTTTGGGGTGATAGTTTGCAGTCCGCATAGATAAGATTTTAAATTGGGGAGAAAAAAAAAACAAGTTATACTTTCCAATAGTGCTTGAAGTGGACATTTTTGATACTACCCTCACACGGGCTGACAGTAATTTACTTTGCAGCTGTTTCACAGTTAAAATTAAGATGTGGGAGTCAGGGGAATGCAGGAGTAAATGAGAAGGACTCACAGATATGTAGATCGCACTGGCTGCACCGCTTATGTTAACCATCAGGGGGCTCTCTTTGTTGATGGAGGTGTCAAAATATGCTGGCCAGTGTTTTGGGACAGAGGCGTTGTGGCTTCCCATAACCCAATATGATTTGAAGATCTTGTATAGGTCCAGAGCCAATTGAGGGCAGTCATAGACAACCACGCCAAGCTCCTTCACCTTGGTTTGATAAATAAATAAATATGTGCTCAGCAGACCTTGAAAACTCAACATTCCAGACCTGCCAGGTAATTTAGAGTTTCAAAAATCTTTTGCATTCACCTGCGTCAGAGCTCTCCAGTCCATGTTGGCACTTCCGATGAAGATGTGTTTTTTGTCTACCACCCAGAGCTTGGTGTGGAGCACACCCCCTGTCAGATGACCAAAGTTAACCTTTCTCACATGAATCCCTGTTGGAGGGGAAACACATTATGAAGGTTAACTTTGTGCCTGGAGAATAGAATAGTTCAGCTTGCAGTTAACTAGTTTTGAAATAGATACCTTTAGCCCTGAGGACCGCCAGGTCAGTAGAGTTATTTCTCACGGTTGGAATGCTGGTTGCCACACGGACCAAAACATTTCTAGATGTAAGGTCCTGGAAGCGATCGAGTATGTCCCTGCCCTGTCAAGTGTAGAAGCCCATAAGAAATCAGCCCAGAAGAGGTAATACAGCAGATGTCACGCTGTCATGGGTAACCTCTGACACAAGATGACTCACAAGCCAATCGGTGGAGGAGTTGACCCCGATGTCATGGTCCGTGAGGGTCCAGTAGAAAGATGCCACATAGACACTGTTTGTTGCCCGGGTAAGGAGGTCTTTCCAGGCTTCATATGTGGGAATCCCAAAGGTGGAGTTCGTGCCATAGTCCATGTACAGAGGGATGCTTTCAGCTAAAACAATCCTGTGGAACTCAAAAGGATATATGGATTTTTCAGATACTTTACCTGGTGTGGTCACAGCAGGGATGCCATTGGAGATTTGGGCCCCAGGAAGGCATAGCCAGACCAATCCAATTATGTTCCCAAATTTCCCCCCTGAATTACAGTAACCACTCCTCCACTTCCCAGGAGATAGTAATGGAGAAACATCACACGGAGTTTGTTGTGTCTGGTATGTGGGATTGTTTAGGTCCCCTTGACAATTTCTTTATGTAGAGGAAGAACAATGGAAAGTATGCTTTCATTTCCTGGTCTCCTCACCTGCACTGGCCATCTGCGGCAGGGAGCTGGCTGTGCCGATCATCCTCTGTCTCCCAGTCAGCAGGCCCTACTGCAGCCCTGGCTGCCCCGAGGTCAGCTGCTTTATGTGCGGATTTCTCTTGAAGGGTTAGGTGGAGGAGGGTCCCCAATGCAGCCAAACAGCCCACACTCAGCGTGAAGGTCATACATTTTCTAACAATGTTCTAAAAAAAGAAAAAAAAAAGCATTCAAGCATTAGGATTTTTAAAATAATGTTAATAAAAAAGTATTGGGTACACTGGTGTTTAAGTTTTTATATAGGGTCTAGGATTCATCCTTACCTTTCGTTTGGAAACATAACTGTCATGCAAAGTAATGTACGGAGAGGCCATTTCATCAGTCATTATTCACTGGCACTAGGGGAAAAAAAGTTAAAAACAAACAGATTACTATTATGATAAACATGAATTCACATAGATCAACCACAGTAGTGGTACGTCCAGCCGAATTTCCATCAAGTTTCAAAAAGATTGTGGGATATTTGGCGTTTATGGTTACTAGTAGATGTCCTGGTTAATCTGTCGATGAGCAGTGCCAACCAGGTCATGACAGTCAATGTGATTCAGCTAAGGTAAAGTTTACAGGTTTCACATGGCGGTGCTAGACAGCGAGGTCTGTTGGAAAGGTTAAGTCAACACACTCAACTTGAGAATAGTAACACAATTCATCAATACACAACAGATTTATGCGCAAGCATCATGGGGATTCTAAATAGTAGCACGGAACATGGAGAAATGTCACAGAAGAAGCCTTACCAGTAACTGTCAGGTGTCTGTCCAATACAAAAGTGAAGGCGTTTTCGTTGTACTCTCGTTTCTCTAAAGATGTATCGCTAGACCCCTGCACAGAAACCCTCACTTCCCGTTTTAGCCTCAGTTCCCCTTTTGTGTGTATTACAGCTAAAATAAAATGCTAAGTACACACTGAAAACTACCTGTTAAAATGATACAGTTCACTGAACTCTCTTTTAAAGTAAGAAACATGGCGAGCTAGTACAAAATATACATTTTCCTGAAAGAAAAATGATTCCCCCCCCAACCAACTTGCTGATACATTGCACTATTCACATCATCTGCACCAGGTAAAGTACAAAAATACACAAATAAAGCCATGTTTCATGTTGATTGTCCCGATTGCTTTGCATGACATCGCAAAGTAAATTTCTGGTATGTGAAAGTACATGATGTGTAAATGATTCTTATTTTGGAAATCAAACTGTGAAATATTAGAACAATGTGCACAAAAAGACATGATTCACACTGAAACTAGTGGAGAGGAAATATTTACAAAGTAAAATGAATCTCATGTAGCCCTCCCATAAGGGTGTAGCCTGGTCTCCAGGTCCCCCAGTGACCTTGGCTGGATGGACACATGCCCACTGGAAATGGATAATGGCAAGGAGCGCAAGGAGCTGACCAGCTTTGAAGCACTGCTGTTCACTGCAATTAGCTCACAACAGCCAAATGACGCACAAGCCACACACATCGAAGATTGACATCAATTTATTACAAAAGATAAAATCAAACTTTTCTAAATAATGCAAAAGGATGTATATAATCAAATTTCAAAACAATGTAGATAACCAAAAAAAAAAAAACAGAACTTCTTTAAATTATACCTTGTTTGTGAAATAAACTAACAATTGAAATGTCAGAACGAGGAAGCAGCAGAAGTACCAGAAGGACGCAGATCCAGTCCCGAGGATTGAGCTGATGTTCCCAGCCAATTTTTTGTTTAATTTTCTTTCATGCATGCAGGGTGACCAAAGGAAACGCGTGAAAATGACTGAGAGGAGTTCACTTAGGACACGGAGCACGGGCAGCAGTGCTGACATCACAAGCATCGCAGCCAGTCGCACCAATTGCAGCAGCTGCAGGAATCCACGTGTCACGCAGGCCGACGTCCCGCAGGCCAACGTCCCACGGCGCTAAGTCTGTATATTTACGAGGTCCAGTAATTCAACGGGCAGTAATGCAACAGCCTCAGTGGGCCGGAGGGGTTCAGAACCAAATAAACAAACAAGGAACAGACCAATAAACATGTCACGATGGTGAAATAACTTTATGAAAAACAGAGTGAAATATACAGTGTTTCTTTTCAAGCTAGACAAGGGGAGGGCTTTTCTTTTTTATATCTCATCCAAACCCCCCCTGTTCAGTCTGCTTGTTTTCCCACCACTAAGGAGCCTGACAGCTAGCTGTCCTTCCGGGGACGAGCACATTCGGCGAGATAAGCCGTCCCTCACCCCATCCCACCCCATCCCAGCCCACCCACATAAACAAAAAGACAACATGTGCTACATGTGCAGTCGTTAGGCCCCACCCACCTGCCGTCAACCCGCCTCCTCTCCAGCGAAGTAAAGAAGTGCAGAGTGCCCAGGTTACCATGGTATCCTGGGGGACACAGTGTTTTCCTACCATAGTGCAACCAAGAAGGGGAAGCTGACCCAAAACAGGACCTCACGGGGGGGGGGGCAGAAAGCAAATAAGGAAAGTCCAGCCTCAGCGGCATCTACAGGCCGGGGTCGCGTTTGGCAACGTGTGACAATGACGGCGTTTCAAAGTGCCAGCACCGCACCGCTGTTCCGGCTGGACGGCAGTAACCCGCAAAGACCGGAGCCACGCTCGGGGCGGCTTTCGGACGGTCTTCATGGACAAATCACAGCACCTCCGACTACATCCTCACAGAGACTCTGCCATGTGACCATGAGACTGAGCGAGCCGGACGGCCCGGGGAAGCCCAAATGGATCCGGGCTTGAGATGTGAGTGTGGAGAGAATTGCAGACAGACTTACTGACAGAAACATGACGGTGCAGAGTGTGCCAACACTCCCACTGTGCTTCCCGGGGATAATCTGGAAGGTGCTACGTTTAATACCGCGTGATGTTATAAACACCAGCCATCCCAGCTCAAAAACGAAGAAAAGAAAAAGCCAAGAGCTTCCTGTCAGATGCGTTCAGTCCCTCATCAGACCCATGTAGTGCGATATTTTAAGAGAATTTAACACATTTTCTCCACCTTTCAGCATCATGTGGACTTCCAGACAGCAGCTTAACATCACCAGTTCAAGCAGGACAGATGGGGGCGCCCGGCACCATGTGCAGGCGAGATTCACCCTCTGGGGAAAAACATTCTGGCATCCTTTTGTTCCACGGCTTATCACATGACACGTTCTCCACCACACCAGGTTCAAAATCACAGCCTAGATTTAAAGCTCGGTCACATGTGCTGCTTACTTTCCAGGCCAACGACATGGACACAGGGAACATGAGAGCAAGTGCACACACCAGTGTGAAAGCATGAGGGCCTGACCTCCCGTCCCGCGGTGAGACACCCTCCACTGCTCTGTCCCAGCCCAGACCCGTTTTGCTATAGACCCAAATGCTGCTCTAAAGTGACGATCAAGGCATGCAGGCTGCATTTCCACGCAAGCCGCTCATTATGGCAAGCAAGGCGTTTTCTAAGACTTGATGTTTTGTTTAGCCTAGGTTTTCTTGTACCATACTGTCATCCTCCGCCCACATAAGCACACACAGTAAAGCACATAAAACCAGATGGACCATACAAGCGTTATAGAGCAGAAATTGCCACGGGGGGCTCCCGGGAGCTTAAAGCATGATGCTCTCGGCTTCAGGGTCTGCCATGGCTCTCCTGATACGCTCTCTGGTGCTGTCAGTCTGTGATGGTGGCCTAGACTCCTTGGAGGGAAGGCGGGACTTGGGGGTGCCGTGCCCCGGGACTGGACAAGGATCTATAATGGTATTGATGGCTGATAAA
This sequence comes from Petrocephalus zakoni, assembly GCA_026774425.1. Classification (NCBI taxonomy): domain Eukaryota; kingdom Metazoa; phylum Chordata; class Actinopteri; order Osteoglossiformes; family Mormyridae; genus Petrocephalus; species Petrocephalus zakoni. Next base: position 15,320,792 of record JAODKN010000027.1, read on the forward strand.
TGAGAATGGGAAATTGATTAGCACCATTAGCAACAAACAGAATTCTCCTTGTTCGTTTATCCTGTTCTTTCTGCATTAATGGAATTATCACAAACAGGAAGACTTACTGACCAAAAAACTCGATATGTGAAAAAACTTGGGCATCTGGAGAATGTAGGCAGAAGCTCCTCAGATCTGGAGATAATCTCACCTTCGAGTTGCTTCTGGACCCTTCTCAGCTCCTTCAAAATGGACGTAATTTCCTAAAACGTCAAATAAGTGCATCACCAACCTGAAGGCCACCGCTGAGACAGGCAGTTTGTCTTTTAGCACATTTAAACACTTCAGCCTTGAAAGACGCTCAAAGGACAACCTTGTTAGATGTTTTGAGGATGGGGACTTCGTTGTCTGCATTAATCCTGGCTTCAAGCTCCTCCCAGGCGTCCATCCTGTCATGGAACATGGCCCTGACGGAGATGGGGGAAGTCCAAAATCAAGGTAAAGTGACAGCCACAGGTACCAGAGTTGGCAGTAGTCTTCAGGGATTTAACAGGAAAAGATGCCTTTAAGCATCTCATAGCCAATTCCCCAGATGAGGGAAATCTAAGCATCTCACTATGGGGTGTATGTTGTAGTGTGCGACCCAGGTGGAACTTTCTGGAAATCCCACCCCTGCCACACATGCTGGTTTCTAGATGCCAGAAGGGCTGCCAGGCCACGATGGCAGTAACTCTGACAGCAGGAGCCCCACGCAGCACGGTGAGCGTGCAGACAGCCTTAACAGGAAACGCAGCACGGTGAGCGTGCAGACAGCCTTAACGGCAAACGCAGCACGGTGAGCGTGCAGACAGCCTTAACGGCAAACGCAGCACGGTGAGCGTGCAGACAGCCTTA
>JAODKN010000027.1:15323481-15335055 GCA_026774425.1 Petrocephalus zakoni
GGGGGGGTGTGCGGGGGGGGTAGGGGGATGAAAAAGGAACACAAACAGCATAAACAGGTTACCCAATAATCACTCCCTTTATGATAATTAGCTGAATGCCCTACTGATTACTAGTAATAACTAGATGTGCTGTCGCGATGACGACATCGGCGTGATCCCCGGACTACCAGAACTCGGGGCTGAATGCCACGGTCGGTGACACCATTTTGACAAGCTGACACACACAGTCAGGAAAGCAGCTTGGCCACTAGCATGACGGCGGCTCTGGACTCACCGGCTGTGCCAGAGTACTTGGCGCTGCTGGAGCGAGTCCGGCTGAGGGGCTGCTTCCCTGCGGCCGCCAAGCTGTGCCGGGACCTTTGGTCAGCAGCGGACGCCTTGCGCATGGAGCTTCCGGACTCTGAGCTACGGTTGGAGAAGCCTGTCCGTCCGGCAGAAGACTCCGTGTCACTGGGCGTGGTGAAGGAGCCGGCACGCTTGCGGGGCAGTGCCAGCATGTCCAGCCGGGACAGCTTCTTGGTGTCGGTCACTGGCTTAGCCGGGTCCGAGTTCTGGGATGTGCGGTCTGTCTCTGCGCCCTCATTATCTGAGGCATCGCCCAGACGGGCACGGCGCAGCATGGAGGCTCGCGTAGGCCGTGGGGCAGAGAGGCTGTTGGAGCGGGTCAGGCCCTGGTGGCCTTTGGCCGCCTTGCCTAGGTCCTCCCTATGGGGCCGGACAGAAGGCTTTTTGCCGACAGAGGTGCGAGAACCGGTCTCTTGATCTGACGCAAAGTTGTCATGCCAGTGGCCTTGAGGCTGGATGGAGTTCTGGGTTTCATCGCTGAACTCCAGGGAACCACGGGCCCCAGAGCTGCGGCGGAGGTGGAACCTCTTGTTGGCGTCGGCCTTGCCGGTACCGTTGGTGGTCTGAGAGCGCCGCTTCTCGGTCAGACGCTCGAGGGCCGTGGCCGTCTGATGCTGCTCCCGGACAGACAACTTGCCTTTCTGGGTGCCGACAGCGGCCTTCTTCTCGGACGCCTCGCTGGGGGCCTTCTGGTTGCTGACCAGGCTGACGGTGCTAGACGTATCCATGTCCGACTCTCCCGACAGAGAATCCTCTGCTCTCTGGCTGCGACCGGGAGTCTGGGCTTGCAGCTTTGCCTCCAGGGCTGCCAGGGCGTTCTCAGTGTCCCTGAGGAAGGACTGTGTGTCCTGGCTGGCCTGGCTCTGGTGCACGTCGGTGCCACCGTCGGCCTTCGGGGGGGACTGGCTGTGGATATGGGGTAGCTGGTGGACTTGGACGTCATCGCTTGGCTTGTCCCTGGTAAAGCTCTCCTGCCGCAAGAAAGAGGCAGCGTTCTCCTTGGAGGTCATGTCTGCCCTGTCCTCTGTGAAGAAATTAGAGGCTGAGGCAGGGGGCTTGACTGCCTTCCTGGGCTCCAGGCTGGTGTGATGCCTATTCAGGGTCGTCACGGTGGAGGCCTTCTGGGATGCATTCCGGTCCTTTTCTGCCAAACCTGGGACAGCTTCGACATCCTCTGAGCCGATGTAGAAGAACGTGGACTTTGGTTGGGGCCTCGTTTTCTCTTCAGTAGGTCTTTCTGTTCCCCCAGAGAGGGAGTTCTTGCTCCGATCCGCTGCAGCAGAGCCATCGTCAGACTTGCTGGCGTCACTCAGGCTGTCGGGCTCTAGTTCATCTTGCACGGTCAGCCTCTGGACAGCATCCTCTCGGGGGAGAGAAGCTACACCCTGCTCGGGGGCCTGGCGACTCGTAGATCCTTCCCATCGCATTGACATGCTGGGGGCAGAGATCTCAGCTTTTTCAGACGGAGGAACTTGGGGAAGGAGCCGTCGTGTTCTGGAGCCGTGGCTAGCTTCTGACTCTGTACTGACCAAGCTGCGGGTCGGCACTGCATGATGGGTGACTGTACCATCTACGTATAAAAACAATGTTACCTCCATCTTCACTATCATCCCAAGTAGTTACTATAGTACTTAAACATCAGTTCCATGTAATGGGCTAAAAATGATGTAACAACAATTTTCAACTCTCTTACCTTTGTCTGTGAAGTCTCCCTGCGGTGGGGAGTCCAAGAGTCCACCAGGGGAGCCGGATTCAGTGTAGCTGTCGGCCAGGCTGGCCCATCGGGAGACCCACTTGGGGCCGCCCATGGTTACAGAGTCAGGGGGCTGTGTCTGCAGCTGTGAGACAGATAGAGGGTTAGAAGCAGAGCGGCAATGCTGGCAAAGTGTAACTGCAGACAAGTCACCTCCAAGCGTGTCAGATTCATCTGAAACCACAGCCGTAACCAGTCATTAAAAGCCTACCCAAATTGTATTCAAATCATACACGATTTAGCAGAATGTAATTTATGGTTTTGTTCAATGGCACGAATCCTGTTCAGGTTGGGATATTTTTCACGGATGCAGAAAAGGGTTATTAAATCCTAAACACTTTGAGCCATGTGGAATTTTTGGTTTGCAAGTGAATTAGAGGTCATATCATTCACCTACGACTAGAAGTCAGCCAGAATAAATATCCCAAGCTGCATCCTGTCGACAAGCAGACTGATTGGTTTGCCCCAGTGAAGAAAGAGCCCACAACCAGCTGGAGGAAGAAAGCAAGCATAAAACCCACCGACAACACATGGAAGAGCAAGGAGGTGGATCATGGAACAGAAGCACCATGCCAAATTAACAGCGAGATCATGCAGACCTGATCATTCTTCTGTGAATGATTACTGGACTGGTTGATTGGTTGACTGATTGACTGACCAATGAGGTAGATCTGAGCCCAGGGCGTTTCCAATGGGTGGATGACAACGCACTGGGCCCAAAGGTTTCTTTACCTGTGCAGGGCTGCTGGGGGTGCCACTAAAGGCCTCTGGACTACCGGTGTGCTCTGGGGCTGGTTTTACATCCCCAGAGCTACCCTTGCTATGTCGAAGGCTAGCCTGTCGCTCCCTGTCCTGGTTAATTAGCGGCCTATAGGCTGGCATGGTCACGCCGGTGTACTCGGGGGAGTCAAGAACACCAAACACCTGTCAGGAACAAAGCAAGCGTAAGTCACGCAGAAGAGGGGAGGAGCCCCACACATGGGCTGCTGATTGACAGAAGAGTGAGCCAATCATAAGTTAGCATTCCCTCCCCCTGTCGTGTTAATGGAAGCCCTTTCGTCACAAGACTTCTATAGGGGAATATTGCCCATTAGCATCCTCTCAGTGAGGGTTGAGCGCCTGCCCTGAAAGAGGCAGATGACAGAAAGCCTCCCTGCTGTAGAGGCGAGAGCCGCGCAGCATGAACGGGCAGGCGATGCCAGCCAAAATGTTTACTGGGCCGTATAACTGAGAAGCAAGTTTACCGATTTATCAGTGGAGGGGAGACCCTCTATGAAGATAAGATGTTAGGCAGCCTTGCTGTTCAGGTGCCAGCTTTCCTTTACTTTCAGAAGCCTGTATTTTTGTCTACTTTTGGGAGAGCTACATTACGAAGTATATATTTAAAGTGCTGCAGAATGGGAACTGAGCAGTTCAAAATCCCACAGGCAGGGGGCAGCATCTCCAACAGAGCTGGGCAGAGCACGTCACGGCAAGCTTCAGAATAGGAACTTGAACGGCAATGTTACCGCTAACATGCCTGCGTGTTTGTGTATGCCTCTGTGAGCCAGATTAAAACGTTATGGGACAGAGAGTGAAAGCTGTCTCGGTTCAGCGTCAGCAGCACGGAACGGGCAGCTCTGTAGAGTCTTACAGCCACATTGTGTGGAAGTTAATATTCACAACATACCCCTATAAATGTACACTTAAAATAAATAAATAAATAAAAAACACTGCAATGGCTCAGAAGAAATTAACAGTGCATGCCACAGGTCTCTGCCAAAAGAGGGAGATTGGGGAGGGCTCTCATAGTGCGGAGAGGCACGGCACTGGGCTCAAATACCAGGGACTTTGGCCTGCAGCTGGCCGAGGCCTGACTCAGAGGAATGTGTCTGGAAGGGGCTGGTGGTGCTGCACGTCATGTGACCAAACTCCTGCCCACCTCCGCCGCTGCTGTTAACAGCTGTCGCATTTTCCATCCCTTTTAAGCGAAGCCCCTTCCTGCTCCATGTGCACTGCGGCTCAGGAGGAATCTGCTCCTCCCCTTTAAGCGACTTGTCGGAACTGTGGAATTCCTGAGGCATAAGGCCCGGTCGCCCGCCTTCCTGGTTGGAGGGGGAGCGAGGCATTTTGCCTAACTGTGTGAGGCAGCCTCCGTTCCAGGGGAAGGGGGAGGGGCTCGTATGCAAATTATGGCTCACGGGGAGGTGAGGTGAAGACAGCTAAAGTGATCAGATAGGGGCACCATGGACCAGAATAGGGGGCTTAAAACAGGCTGAACGGAATATCTGGCCATTAGTTTTGGAGAAGGCTCTTTGGCCAAATTCATAAGATGCCGAACACAGCATTACAGAGTGCATCAGCGTCAGAGCACCTGGCCTGTGTGCTCAAAATTGTTATGTAAGAGAACACTGAGAACTTGTCCCACAATGCCCTGTTTATGGGCATCCCTGAGCAGTCATCTGGCAGACAGCCATGAGATTAAGCACTGCAACATCTGACTAACGTTAAACTACAACATTTGACCATTTGGAATACAGAAAAATTAGGCCTTAAGACGAAGATCGATCTTGAGAGGCACACTCCAGTCTGCACAGGCCCTGACCCAATCAGGACAGGCAGCCTCCTTTGCTCAGTACTCCGGGCAGCAGCGCCCTCACCTGGTCGATCATGTTGCGCGCTTCCTCCACCTCCTTGTCCGGGGCGTCTGTCTCAATGGTGTAGGTACCAGCGTCACTCAGGCTGTCCTCCTCCTCGTTTCTAATGGCCTGAGTGGTCCTGGAGATATCAGGACAGACTCCCAGCGGGGCCATGAGGTGCCTGGGGCTGCGGATGGGGGAGGCGGCCGGGGAGCGGTAGGGGGCCTGCCGGCGGGGGCTCGGGATGGCTGGGGGGGGCACCTTCTCCTGGGCAGGGGTGGCCATCTGGCTAGACTCCCGCAGGAACTCAGCCGCAAAGTCTTGGGCAAGCTTGGACCTCCTACCCACACTGGCAAAGGGCCTGATAGTGAAGTTCGAGCCAGAAGGGATACTGCCAGCCCTGTCGTCCGTCTTCTCCCGCTTGAGAGAGACAGTCCGCGGCAGGGTCCCCACGCCTGGCAACTTCAGTGGCACAGTGATCTGCTGGGTAGGAGGCGCATGCCCCGGCGAGGGGGCGGGCCTCTCCCCGGGCTGGACCCCGCCCTTGCGCTTCTCCAGCTTAGCCTTGATGGCAGAGTACAAGTCGGGCTGCGCAGAGTTCTGGGTGAACGACTGTGAGCGTTTCTTTCGGGGGTTCTCATCGAAGAACTCGATGACGAAGGCCTGCTGGGGGTCGGACCTACTCTGGCCCTGCGGGGGGGAACGGGGCTCCGGGGATGAGACTGCCTGCGAGCTGTCGGCGGGCAGCGGACTGGGGGGCTTCTGAACCGGTGGTGGTACGTGCTGGCGGAGGGGCAGTGGGCGAGATGGGAGGGAGTGCTGCAATTCTGGCCGCTTCTCTTTCAGGACGGGGCCCTCGGAGTCACTCTGGGTGCCGTCCTCATGGTGGTGCCCTACACAGAGACGGAGAAGGATAAGAAGATGACACGGGAAGAGGGGTATTGATCAGATGTGCTGACATTGCGGGAACTCTGACCTTTGAGGGTCTTGACCTGTACGGGGAGGTCGCTCTTGGTGCTGTAGACGTCGTCACAGGACGCCTTCGACCTCATCATACTGACATCGCTAGTCACCAGCCAGTCAGCCACCTTGCTCTCGGCAGACATCACCTCGGTGGGCGTGGCCAGCTCCCGGAGCGGCGGCTTGCGCTGGCGGAAGGAGAACTTGGTGATGTGATCCTTGATCTTCATCTTGCAGTCGTCAAACTCGATTGTGAAGGAGGCGTGGCTCTGCACGACGGGGGAAGTGGGGGGCGGCTTTGTCGAGTCGCTCGTATCCTTGGTGGGGATCTCCTGGACCTCAGCCTCAGGGGGCTTGGAGTGAAGGATCTCCTTGGTGGGGATCTCAAAGTAGCTGGGCTCCCGCCGGTATGGGTAGGCAGGCTTGCTGGGCGAGTCTCTGTAGTCCAGGTGGGAGCCGTTGACCTCGAGTTCAGGTCTAGAGCCAACCTTGGAATGGTCTGTGGGTAGATGCCAGAGTGAGACATGATGGCACACAAACACGCGCATCAGGAAAGCACAGCCAGATACTGTAAAAACCTTGAACCACCAAAGCTAGACTTGGCTTTTACATGCAAAGCACCAAACACATTTCAATCAGATCAAAGAATGCAGTTCAAGTCTGGGGATGCAGTATCCTGACGATTCCTTAAATCGGTGTCTCAGTCCAGTCCACGGTTGGTCCATGTTTTTGCTCCCTGCCAAACAGTCCCCATTTATGCTCTGCTTTACAGAAGGGAGGGAGCAAAAAAAATGGACCGTCTCTGGGTCCCCGAGGACAGGGTTAGGAAACACCGCCTTAAGTTCTTGTGGTCCAAGGGGTTATGCAGCAGAAGTTTAGAAGAGGTGGTCTGAACACACAAAAAACCTAAACACAGTAAGTAGGTGCCACACCCAGCCATAGTCCTCAGGGCGCTGTGGGGCGGCGGGGGGGGGGGCACCCTATAAAAGCCAACAAAATGCGGCACAACCCATAAAAGGGGCAAGCCGGATGGTCACACTCCAAACTGTTACCTTTAAACTGGCCCTGGAGGCTGAGAAGCTGCAGGAAACAAGGCGACTTTTAAAGGTGTCACACGGACGTAAATGGCTGTGCTTTCCAGATCGTTTCTGCTGCCTGAAGACGAACTCCTGCCTGGCTTTCGTTTGATTATTACTAATGCATCAGTTCATACACACAGTATCACTGTAATTTGATCTTGGCAAACAGACTCCCAATTTGAGACAGAATAGAAACACACCTAGTCTAAATTCATTCATAAGATTATTTCTGAAACTGCCTTTTGAAATCTAAATGTCCGTTTAAGGGAACAAAGTCAGGCGTGTGAGGCATAATCACTGAAAAAATTATCCAGTGCAGTTTTGGCCAGGAAACACAGCCACAGGCCATAAGGCAGCAGTAGGTCCTGACAGCCCTACACTCCACCCCTCAAAATGACCCAGGGTGTCATTTTCAGAAACACAGGCGACAAACGTGAGCCGATGCAGCTCCTGAGTGCGCTGCCCCTGGCCTGCTCTGTACTACAGTAACTTCTGTTCGCTATAGGAAATGGCCAGATTATAGCCGCCTTCAGCTGTACAGCGGTGGACTCTGACCCCCCCAGCCTCGGAAGCCTAATCCGTCACGAGGCACTCTCCCTGCTCTGCCACACACTGGATACCACACCCCGTCACCAGAGCAGAGGGCTGCCAAAACTCCAGCCGGCCCTGCACCAGGTCCACGGGGCCGTGACCAAGAGCTCGGAGGCGGCACCGATTGCCCGTGGCAGGCCGGGCGTCCTGGATCAGTCCAGGATTCCAGGCCAGATCTTAGTTCTGCCTGCCTGAGGTCCCATTCCACCCCCCGCCTGCCATCTTGTAACTGACTCAGGTAACCGACTGGGTCATTCAAACATTAGTAAGGCAGGGTGTCAGAGCTCCGCCCAGCATCGGGAAGGAAGCAGGTAGTGTCCCGGGGCAGCGACTCACCCGTGTGGCTGCCGTCCGGCCGGCGAGTCTCCTTCATCTGGCCTTTCATGCCGACGTCATCCTCACCCCACCACGAGGGCTGGCCGTAAAGGGGGGTGGGCCGCGGGACCGGCACCTCTGTAGGTGCACATGCACACACACACGGAACACAGGTAAGCCTTCCAGACAGACAAACTCCGCCCTGAACAATCCTCTCACACACCACACTGCTCACAGGCCCAGGACCAAACTGTGAAACAAAAGCCTGTTTGTAAAACTGCAGCCATGACAGCCACAGTGTGTCGGATACAGATAAAATCCACACCATTGTCTTTATCCAAATTTGCTGTGCGACGGGCAGGGCTGCAGAAAAGGGCAGAGCCCTCAATGACAAATAGGGTTAGTGTGATGGACAACGTCAGCAGCAAATCAGCAGCCTTTGTAAAGGTTTATAACCCTAGCAAGAACCTGATCAGCATTCACACCTGTAGAACCTTCCTATTGGCTGTCTCAACTCAGCAGAAACAGGTTCCAAACAATACAACCAACCAAGCAGCACCCTCTCCCCCAGTAATGGCTCAGATCATAACTAGGGTAACTAGGGATAACTGGTTCAACTACAGAGGGGGAGATCACCATAGGAAAGAGAGAAAGGGGGGGCCCACCCCCTCAGCTGATAAACTCGCCCCCTCCTAGTGGCTAAGGACAAAGCTGCAGGTGGAGTGGGCTGGCTGTGGCCCCGCCCCCTCAGCTTCAAGGTCACACAGTGACACGTCAAGAGCTACACAACCTACCAGCAGCAGTTTGCCACAGGGACGTGGGGGCTGCATGCAGGCCCTGGAAAAGGGGGGAGGGGCTCATTCCCACTCACACGGGACCCAAATAAACCGGGACATCAGCATCCGCGGTCACTGCTGCCATGGCGATAAGACGGGCAGCAGCACCCAGAGAGACGGTGAGGGAGGGGGGCAGCGTCGCTGGTTATGTCACCAGTGTCAGGAAGAGGAGCTAATGCAGACTTCATTAAATGGGAGGGGGGGGTTGCCAGTATATTGTGGCAATAAACAGTGAAGCCTGCTCTCCTGACAAAGACCTCTAGCACAAACCCTGAGCTCATGCTCCTTCGTGGTCACTAATAGGAGCACTGCTTCACCAGCGCGCGGTGTACGCGGCTTTCCTGGCTTCTGGTGCAGAGGACGTGGCCAGCAAGAGACAGCGAGGCACACCCTCCCAGAGTCCCACACAGCTTGCTCACCCGCTTGCTTGCTAGACTCACCCCCCCATCTGCATTTCGGGCAGACAAAGATTACCAGCAGGTGGCACAGTGGTTAGGGAGCGACGACAATGGTGCGGGGTTAGCAGGTGAAGCCTAACAGCTTCAAAGCACGAGCTGGGGCTGAACACGCATGACCCCCGTGTCATGCACACATTCCAAACCGTCTACCAGGTGACCAGTGAGAAATCCGGCGCGCAGGATAATCCGTGGTAGGTGGGTGTGGGCATGGATTAGCCCCGTTAAAAGGCTTCAGAGGGACGTATCAGAGCCGAGCCCGGATCATACCAGAGAAAAATTAAATTAGCCGCTGATCTCCCACTGTGCCAGATCTGCACAGACAGCGGGAGAAAGGAGGCTGCAGATCCCAGTCGTGCAGCGAGCTCTCGAACCCGCTACCTGGGCAGGGCACTGCCATTACTGCAGACCCACAAACAGCCCGGGCCTCCGGGATCCGCCATCTCTCAACTTATGGGCATGCCATTTAGGGCGGGGCCCGTGTTTCCCGGCTGGGGGGTCTCACATTTCCCCACTCCCCCCCCCCCCCCCCCCCAAACGGCAGCCTGACAGAGGCTCCATTCACACCAGGCACTCCACCTCATCAGCTCCAACCTGCAGGCCCATCCCAGCGGGCATACAGAGACAGGGAGGGGGGGGGGGGCTGGTGTCCTGTAGCCAGAAAGGAAAGAATTAAGGAGAAGAAACCACCCCCCCCCAGGGGAGCGAGAATCCTTTCAGATGGGTGGGGCTTAGGACGGCTGGCCTCGCATTACACATTACAAGCCGGTGAGTTAAACTGGGGGGGGGGTAAAGGGTTTATTAATGTGAACCCCAGCAGAACAGCAAAGCAGGGCCCCAGGTTTGAACCATGCCCCCCCCTTACCCGACATGGCCTTGTGCTCCGCCTTCTCCGCTTTGGAGCGCGGCGGGTCGGCCACGCCCCCCTTCTCATGGGCTCTTTCCCTCCTCTTCCCATCCTGCGCCTTCAGGCTCATCTGCAGTTGGCTGGTGTACTTCTCATGCTGAAACCACAATGAGGAAGGCGTCGGCAGCTGGAGAGCACCCCCGCCAAGCAAGAACTACCTACCTGGCCATGTGACTACCCCTACCTGAAGTGAGACGACCACAGAGACACATGCACGTATTTCGCAAGGACACACACACACACACACACACACACACACACACACACACACACACAGAGTGGAGAGGGGGGCACCAACCTTGAGGGCTTCCTCTGGAACTTTGTGCTGACTCCGCTCCAAAACGTAGACGTGAGAATGTGACGGGCTCGTTAAGGGCCAGATGAATTAGGCAGCTAACAAATCAGCCGGGGACTTGTGCTCACTTAGTGCGACTGACATTTCGAAAAAAGGGTCCGTCCAATATAAGGATCGCTGAGGGCGCAGAAAACACCCACCTCCCATTTTGGGGGCAGAACCCCCTGGGGGACTCATCTGACAGAGTGCTGTGCCAAACTTATCCAGGCCTGCAAAATCGCAGTGCCGACACGGCCCGGCCTGGCCGGGGAAGCTCGCCAGATGTCTCGGGACCTCGATCAGTGTGTATGACAGGCCAGCAGTTTGTCAGAAACCTCAGCCAATCGTCAGACTGTCAAGGACAAAGGGAGGTCTCCCAAACGGGACAAGCGTGACCTTGGGCCCGCTGCCAGTTTGGCTGCTCATTCTCGTACCGTTTTGACCCCCCACCACCCCGCTCTCTCGTTACAATACTCCGCTGTCCGTCGGCCCCCGAATCTATCGGCAAAACAGAGCCCACAAACCACAAACTAAAGGGTCAGGTTGCAGCTGGGGGTAACACACAAATACGGCACGCAGCAGTGTTTCTACAGAGGAAGGTCATTTTTTCCAGAAAATTGTTCCCACAAACGTCAGCGCATGGCTGCCCCAATCGAATAAGAAGCGCATAAGGATATCGTAACCAAAGCGGACGATGTCGGACAGCTTGAGGGTGATGTAGGTCTGGTCGGGGATGCGGACGTCATTCACAAACGTCTGCCGGGGAAGAAGAGGAAACACACTGAAGCAGTGTTTCCCAATCCGGTCCTCGGGGATCTGCAGACAGTCCATGTTTTTGTTCCCTCCCAGCTCCTGAGCATAAATGTGGCTGTCTGGCAGGGAGCTCGGAAGGAGCGAAAACATGGACCAACTGTGGGTCCCCGAGGACCGGGTTGGGAAATACAGTTCTAAAGGCCTCTAATAAATTCCAAAGACTACTTTTTGGTTCCTTTACACACAGGCAGAGTTCACCATAAATGTCACACTACATGATAATACCGCATGACCTGCCCAGCCTGGCTCAGGTAGCTAATGGGGGGCTACCGCAGGGCTGAAGCTTAATAAATGTTATGGTACTGCACAGGGCAGCTGGCCCACAAACCGATTAACAAACAGGGGGCTGGTAAAGACTGGTCCTGGAGCCACTACTGGACACACACACTGCAGTCCAACAGGTGCCTTTAGGCATTAACTTAAGCGTTTGGAATAAATTAAACTGGATACATGTTACTTTAAATTTTATGTCTGAGTTCTGACACCAGCAGCACCGATCTAACAGTTTGCGGGGGGGGGGGGGGGGGGGGGGGGGGGGGGGGGGGGGGGGGGGGGGGGGGGGGGGGGG
>JAODKN010000027.1:15366949-15379931 GCA_026774425.1 Petrocephalus zakoni
ACTCCGTACCCCACCTCTCGGCTAACAAGCAGGACGTGGATTAGTTAAACAAGTTAATTTGCAAGACCAATAAACAAACAATATATTAAGGAGATCACGGCATCTCTGACGCCATTGGTCAATAAGACGCTGCACCCCCACCTCATAACACACACACACAGATACACACATTCATTACACACCATTATCAATACGGCTAAAACTTAAGTGAAAAAAAGGTCCTATGAATTAAACCGCAGTTGCTGGAGCATGAGTCTCACATCACGGGGAGCCGCCATAAGTCAGCAGCGATGTCCGGGGTCCAGTGTGATTCTGGCCATTTTGGGCAAAGGAGTCAGACTGTGACTCGACAGCAGACACGGCACACACGGAGGAGGATGGGCGCTGGCTGGGGGGGGGGAGGGGGGAATCTGCAGACGGCCCCCCACCCGGGCCAGCAGCTGAGGGGCCCCGCGCCATTTCTCCCACCCAGGTGCTGGTGAGAGGGGCTTGCAAGATTGATGCAGGAGATGGGGGCGGTGGCGAGCCTCCGTCCCGCAGAGGCGCTCTGCCACGCGCGCCCCCCCCACCACCGACTGATGGGAGCGGCAGTCCCAGGCATCCTGTTACTGGGAGCCCCCAGCGGCACCGCTGCTCCCTGCATGTGACAGCAGGGACCGCGCCATTTGCCTCTCCACACCACATTTAGCAATCGCAGGCACCCAGACGGGGCGGCCGCACTGGGGAGCTCAATGTGCCCCCCCCCCCAGCAGGCGGTGAGGGGAGGGGCAGAAGAGGCTCATGCCCGTCACAGGGCGACTCGGGTCAGGTGCTTCGAAGAACAAGAACAGAAACAAAGTTTACTTTTAATATAGTTAAAGGGACAGGAAGGCACACGTGGACTGACAGAGGGCCTGGCTACTCGGCAAACAGACACGCGTGTGCACAGACACGCGTGTGCACACACACGCGTGTGCACACACACGGTTACAGGAAACTCCCAGGCGCCTGAGGCCGTGAGGTGACCTGCGGGTGCTTGTCTCACAAAGACGTGCAAATCGGCCCCCAGAGATGGGGACTGTCCTCACCCTCAGCTGGAGGGGGTGTAGGGGGGAGCTCTGTGCGAGCACCACTACAGTAGCAGGGGATGCAGTTTCTGAAGAGCCGGGCCGTATATAAAGAATCCATTTCCTTTTTTTTCACTTGCTGGCTTGTTTTGGCATTGCCACTTCCCTCCCCCCCCCTCGCTTCATTTCCTTTATTCTGCTGAAACATCTCGGCGCCTGTAGTTAGGCCTGCCACACACAGGCTGCTCTTGTTCCGGCCCTCGTTAGCCCGGTGAAGCCGAGGGCTCCCCGCCTGTCAGCGAGCAAATGAGGGGGACAGACGGGGCCGGCAGAGGGGCGACACCCCGAGTGGGATCAGCGCTGGGCGTGCGGCTACCTCTTTGGCATTAGTCCCTACATGGTGTTAAGGTGCGGCAGCCGAATGGCGGGCTGACAGATCCGCGGGAGCCTTGATGTGTGCTACCCACAATGAATTTATCCCCATGATAGATGCATGTTGGGACCATGCAGCCTGTTAACACTCCCATCAGTCCCAGGAAGACTTCACTAACTCTCCTCACAAGGACGTTTGTACTTTCTAGTTGAGTATGAAATGTTCTTGGACGGTCCGGGTTAAACAAGGCCTAGCGCTCGCCTCCATCGCGGAAGTGTGACGATGGACAGATGACGGTGACACCAGTGACGGGGACAGCTTCTTAAGAGCGCAGACAGCAGTGTGGCCAGTTCTGCCCGGGATGGGCTGAGCTTGGGGAACGAGGTTCCTTCCACTTCCCTGCTGCCAAAGTCCATTTGCAGGAAGGGGAACTCTATGCCCCCACAGGTTTCGCTGCCCTTTAAGCCTAATTGGGGGGAGGTCCTGGTGTTTACTGAGGCACAAAGGCGGACCCATCAGGGAAGCAAACGGGTCCAGTCCCAAGCAAGCATAAGACATCTGCAGGTGATGACATCATCGGACACGCACCAATCAGGCCATGGCAGCAGCAGGAGGGCAGCCCTCAGCAACCGCACTTTGCGGGTTGCGTCCTTTTCAATCAATCAAGATTCTGCGAGGCGTGCCGAGGCATGAAGGGAAGGCAGCAGATGGCCCGAGGTACAGAGCGGACTGCGGACATGGCGTGACCCCCCCCCTGCCCGCTCCACGGCACGCCCGCTTCGTCACCCGTGGGCCGGTCGGCATGGAGCGGGCGCCCGGCACAGCCACGTCAGTCCGGCCGACCCGCCCGCACGGTGGCAGCAAGGCCACCGTGGCCTGACAATGATGTGACACCAAAACCCGTCTTGACAAGAGGCCGCGCTGCGCGGGGGGCGCTGCCGACTGCCCCCGCATCAAAGTACCGCCGCACCGAGTGACATTCTGCCGAGCACAGCTGTTGGAAGCTGACAGCGTGCCAACCCGCATTCTTGAAGGGTTGTTTATTTGCTCTGTGTGTGCGTGCATGCCTGCCTGCGTGCGTGTGCGTGTGTGTGCATGCGTGACAAAGGGAGAGAGAGGGAGGTTGTTTCCATCTATGCATTCAACTTATCTTCAACTTTGCGATAAAAGCATGCCAGCTAACACTGTCGTTAGCGGTAACACTGCAGTATTTTAAATCGCAATCAATTTTCCATCATTACTTCACTCTCCCTTTCAGAAATGATGAAGCAGAAGGGAAGCATTTTATTCTGGAAAAAGCCGCTTGAAGCGCCGTTGGGCTTGTCACGGTGTTTAGCGTCCCAATTTATGGGCTGGCAAAGGCTCCATCCCAACGAGGCTCTAAACTGCGAGACTGTAAACTTTGCCCCCCTCCTGAACAACCAGCGCCACCCCCACCCCCACCCCCACCCCCCCCATGGAGCAGCGTGCACCACAATTGTGGCAGCCCCCCCTCCATACTGGCAAGTGATCACCAGCTAACCCTGAAGTGGGCTTTTTATTTTTTTATATTTAGATTCTCAGACAAAGGGAAAAAGCAAGTGCAATTCAACGGAATCAGTTTACTAGGGTAACCACAGCGCTATGCGCCGTCTACCACTCCAGCAACTTCTGTTCCGCGTGCAGGCCGACCAGGAAGCCACACGCTCCTCACTGTCAGTCCTAGAATCACAACTGATCGCCGGTGTCTGCCGTGAGGGGGAGACGATTCCTGCAGCCGCGGCTCCCAAGTGAGCTGTGTGAACTGTCTCGGCAATGAGCCGCCCCCAACATTTTGTTTTTGTTCTTACATATCCCAGCATCCTTTGCTGCAAAAAGCCACGTCAGGGAGCTCGGAGTTCAGGAAGTGGCCCTCGCATTGTGCATACGGGGGTTGACGGAGCCTGGGACGCGCTTGTCTGCCGCCCTGACATCACACAGAGTGCGTCGCCATGGTGACAGAGTGCCCACCACAGCCCTGCCCTGTAGTGACTTCAGCCTCCCCAGGATCCACAAGACGGGGTGGAGAGGGGCAGCCACAGGTGTGTGGGGGGGGGTCACCTTGTGTAAACAGTTGGGAATTCCACCACAGCACAGCAGCAGAGTAGCCGGCAGGGGGGGGGGGCTCAGACAGAGTGCTCGCTTCATAATCAGACAGAGTTTGAAGATCAGGAGAGGTAAACAGAAAGGGGGCTTAGCACACTGAGAGGTTCCGAGTCACGCCACAGATCGTGCGAGACCCCTGAGCGACGGCGCGTTTGGCCAAGGAGAGACCGCAACACAGCCGGGGAGATGATTCACCAGGCCGCCGTGGGTGCTGGCCACGCTGCCCCAGCCTAATGCCTGAGGTCAGGTCCTACCAAAGTGGGCACTTTTGGCTACGCTAGTAGAACCCCACCCCCCAAGAGAGTGATGGTGACAGTGAGAAGTCCGAGGCTGGGGGTGTCACTCCAGACCAAATGTCTCCCTGACATCCCCATCAGATTCATAGCACCACACAGTTATTTCACTGCAAGTTTATTAAGAGCCATTAAACTGGCCGTCCGGTCTGATCACACTGCTGTCCGGCCTTAACTCCCCACTTGCCAATCAATCACCCATCAGCCCCTCATCACCGTCTCCTCTGCCCATGCTGCTACCATGCAATTACATTAAATTGCAGTACATAATGATACATAGATGCAATTCACGTAATATTGACATTTGAATTACTTAGCAGATGTTTTTGCAGGTCAGCCGGCCTCCCTGGAGCATGAGGGGATAGGGGTCTTGCTTAAGAGCCCAATGATATGATCAGTTTGGCAATCACAGGATCCCCGGGGCGGGTGGGGATAGGGGTCTTGCTTAAGAGCCCAATGATATGATCAGTCTGGCAATCACAGGATTAGAATCCGCGATCTTCTGGACAAGGTCAGTACTCATGAACATACGAGCTTGCCAGCACCAATAATACGGAATAAGACATATCGCACAGTCTTGCGGTACCTTCCTTGATCAAGCTTCATCTGTGGCTCCTTCAAGTCGGTATACAGCGACTGTCCATTTGATTTCCTTCCCGCTCTGACTGAACAAACTCAAACGGGGCGCCTTCGCCCATGACTGACAGGTAGGAGCGAGGCCACCTCCCCGTGTCACCCTATGGAGCCAGGCACGGGGGGGCGGGGGCTTGACCTCCGCATGCCTGCACTGCAATGATGGCGGATTTCAGGACCATCACCAGAAGTAGGAAAATCTCCCGTTATTCGGTTGCTGTCCACAGGTTTAAAACAAATCCAGTACAGAGGAGATATGAAGAGCTTCTAATTAACTAGAGCTGTCTGTCCCCCCCTCCTCCCAAAACACAACAGGATATCAATCCAAATAAGGAGAGAGAAATGCTACTGCCCTAATGACACAGTGGTAAGACTGCTTACTAGCAGCTTTGGGGATGTTTTTCATAGTGCGGGGAACTTAGCTCTACATTTGACCAAATCGAAACCAGCCTGCCCCTAGAATCTTCCTCTTGGGGCCCCCAGGTGGGTGGGAGCGCCGCGCTCGCGGGGGGGCCTACCTCGCTTGTGCAGCCACCCCTCTTTCACGATGACGACGTCTGTCATGCTGCTCTGCGGGGGTGCTCCGTCCTCAGGCTCCGACAGGGAGAGACACTGGCGTTCTCCACGCAGCCGTCAACTCCGACTGGAGCCGGGAGGCCTTCTTCTCACAAGTTACCTGTAGGGGGCGGAGCGTCGGCAGCAGTCACAATTAACCTACTTTCAGCCGAACGTCCAAACCCGGCTCCCGAGGAAAGGGGAACATTTCAGATGCCCGAAAACAGAAGTAAAAACACACTGCATATGGGAGTCCACAGCGAGAGTCAGACGGCATCCCCATGAGACAGAGGGCCAAAAACACCCCTGGGTACAGAATAATCCCCCCCAGCCAGCGCTCGCTGGCTCCCACACGCCACACCATGGTTCTCTCAGCCGTACTTGTCATGCGGAAACCCCAAAGCAAAATGACGGCCAAATGACAGCGGGCTTTCATCCTACTCTCTGCAGCACAGGTGAAATGCCGACAGAAAGTGCCAGAAGTTTCCGGAGACAGGACTCCATCAGACCACTAAGGACCTGAAGTACAAGATTGCGAGGGTCTGCGGCTCCCGGCAAAGCCCACCACAGCTACCATCGAACCAGAAGCAGGACCAGTTTCTCATCTATTCAGGTCATTACCTATAACCGACGGCCCACGGCCTGCTTAAAAACGCCACGAGCGCGCATTTCTGAGAAAGATCGAAACATTCTGGTCACCAGTAAACAACGGTGTTCCGGCGCGCAAGACCGGCCTAAAAATAGCAGGGCAGAGCACTTGTGAAACTCTGCACCCCTGCTGCGGGCATTTCTGAAATTAGCCTCCTCGCGACAAACAAAAAGGGCTGATACCCACTGCGACGTCTCAAAAAGGCCGCCAATCTGTGCATTTTTTTTTACCGGTGACTTGAGCCCTTGGAAGCCGGTCCCCATGACCTTGGTGCAGAGCCCAAACGGAGGGCAGCACACCGTGCTGTTGATGGTAAACAACCCACCCCCCCCTTATTAAAGATGACATGCTGCAACGGCCAGGCTGGGGCCCTCATAAAGACGCTTTTGCTGCAGCACAGACATGTACCGCATGACCTTCACAACCCTCTGACAGGCACATATCAGGACGGCTACAACACTATGCTAGGGGGCCTGCACACAGAATGACATCATCATTCACATATCTTTACCAATTGGTTTAATTTCATAGGTCACTCTTCTCTGTCATTACTCACAGGTCTCCCTTTCCTGTATTCAAGGCACAACCTGGCAGGGGGTTGAGGGGTGCAGACCCCCTGTTCCGGGATCTCCCCGCCTGAAAGCGGTCAAAGTGGAAATAACCAGCAAATCAGGCAAAAGAAAGGACACCCCTAGGCCGCGAGAAGCCCTCAGCGGAGAGGTGAGACTTCTGAGGATGGAACACAGAATTCTGACATCTGGGGGGAGCGCCATAGCCAGGCGCCATTTCTGTGAATGTAAACAAGCGAGTGTTTTGACTGCGCTTGCTTCACAGGAAGTCGCTCGCAGGCGGTGACCCCGCTGTGCCCTTCCCCTGCAGCGTTACTACCCAAGCGGAGGTGCTGCACAGGCCGGCAGCCCCCCGCCCGAAGGCTGTGGTCAGGCCCTCCGGCAGCGCCTGCCTGCATGTCCATCCGGCCCCGGCCAATGCAGACACGCACGTCTGAGAGAGGCAGAGCCACGCCCCGATGGCGCCTCCCTGACCGCTGGCGGACGGCTGCACTGAACCGCACCAGGGACACACTTACAAACGCATAGCACCAAAGGGGCGGGTTCACCCCCGCCGGACAGCCACAGCGACTCAGACGTCGTGTCCTCCGATAGCGAATTATGGTACCCATGCAGGGTAAGATCCACACCAATAATGCTGCAACTCCCCCGTTTCCACTATGGCCCGTCTTCCCAGGATGAAACCAGCTCCTCAGAATTCATGTTTAACGAATCTCCTGTCCCAAACCATCTGACCCACCAAAGCTGCCTTAATTGTCCATTTGATTAGCAATCGGCAGTTCAGCCAAGAAATGACTGAGCAGCACAGAGTTAGGTCCTAAGGACGACAATACTAATATGGTTAATAATGTACCCAGTGATAAATGCATTTAAGGGTTATTCCAGTACAATGTCAGCGTCTCATAGTCACAAAAGCACACGCTTTGCTGGCACCATAGGACAGAGGCGGACGGCCATGACCTAACGCCTCACTGCTGCACTGTCTACAAACATGAATGGGGGGGTTAAGCCAGCATTCAGCCCAATGTATTTAGGATGGACAGGGGGTGCTCCATTTCCCCAACTGACACCATCCATGCCCTGGAACAGCCTTCACACTCACAGCGTTTTAGCTGACGCTCTTATCCAGCGCGACTTACATTGCAGACACATTCACATTATAGTCTCCCCGGAGCAGCTGGGGGTGAAGAGTCTTCAGGGACCCACTGGTCTCATACCATTAGGCCACCACCACCCAAGTCTATGACTGGTCTGTGAGGCACATCCCCAGTATGGGACCATAGCACCCAACAAGGTCCCCACAGCCCTCAAGCAGACGCCTGACATCCGCTTTCCCAGAAACCCCGGCACTCAGACGGGCTGAAGTGTGCGGGAGGTCTCCGCTTTTTGACATAGTGGAGTGTCGCGTCTGAGGGTTGTGGGCACCAGCAGTATGGCAGGTCAACACTCCGTATTTCGGGGACACTGTCTGGCTGAACCCCTCACTGAAAAAGCATGTTACAAAGAAGGCTTCCCGACACTGAATACCACGAGAACTTGGCCACACACAATCCGTTTTATTCATCTAGCACATGGCAGTCGCTTAAAAAATTTACCCGAGCACAACGCTGTCTAGAAGGTGGTTTGGGCAATATGGTCCAATTCCAGCAGGTTCTACAGAAAGAACGCAGATCATAAAGGTTTTTATGCCGGTCAGACTATAGCCGGACACAAGCTCCAGGCCAGAGTTGAATTTACCCCGATTCCTGTGACAGACTGAGAGACGGGCAGGCAAAGTTCAACATGGCACACGCAGCCATGCAAACTCCACGTCACACCTTAGAACAATAACTTCTGTTCTATTTATGTTGGAACAGACAGACGGAATGCTCACTAAATAGGCACAAAGATGGCTGCATTAACATAATCAAATACAAACACATTCCCAAGTCCATCTAGTGAATTTAAATGACTCGGGACAGGAAGACAGGGCTAGGCTTCCTTCTGAATTACAGCTTTTAGCCTGTTGTTTGTTTTAATGTTCAGTAGCTTAGCAACTGCCGTCATCTCTGTCTCCGATGGACCACCTTGCACGTTTTTCATGGAATCCTGTCTAAGGTTTGAGTTATTTTTGGCAATTGCAAAGTTTTCCCCTGTCACCCCGTTTTAGCGACTAGTACCCTTTACTTAAGAATTTCGCTCTTTTTATTAATTAAGTCCAAAAGACGCAATATATATATATATCTTTTGAATAGGTATACCCACCAGATTAATGCAAATCTGCAGGTCTCCTCCAAGCTCAAGGCGTGGGGACACAGCAAAAATGGGTATGCTCCTACAGGAGCTCTGCAGCGAACAGAGGGGGTGTCCGGAGCATTCTCCGGGCCGCCCTGCAGCTCTTCCACAACAACCTCCAGCGCGCGGTGGCAATTTCGGACGGCATTCCGCAAATTCCGCAGATTCCGCACGTAGCGGTTAGCGCGCGGACGGCCGCGAGACGGCGGCGGCAGCATCATCGGCCCCCAGCCATCGCACGGCCCCCTTCCCCCTGGCACACCGGGATGTTAATGAAAGCCACCCAACAGGCCGTAGCATCATGACCCATCACCTGATGCAGTGCCCCCCCCCCGCACACGTGGCTGCCTTCGGATCCCGGCCCCGCGGTCCCTCTCCATGCAGCTGCTATCGTAAGAGGCCGGGAAAGTGGGCCCCGGGTGTGCGTGTGATACCCGGCGCGGCCCGGGCCCCTGGCTGCGGTATATACGGACGCATTAAACGCTCGCGTCGCGCCCGATGCCAGCAGTGCGCCCGCCGTGCCAGGGCAGTCCCGCATTCAGGGCAGGGCCTACCCAAATTATGCAATTAGTGCGGCTATGCGGAGATCAAGGGGGTGGGGGTGTACACGTGGGGCCCGATAGGGCGGCCGCAGGCAGGGAGCACGGCCCGATAGGGCGGCCGCAGGCAGGGAGCACGGCCCGATAGGGCGGCCCACGTGTGCCAGCGCAGCGCCCGGGCGACGGAAAGGGGCGCCGTAAATACCATCAATACCGTAAGTACCGTGAATGCGTGCATGATGCGAGGCACTGTGGAAAAGCGACCGGCAGTAACATGCACCGGGGCTCGCCTGGTGCAGCCCATCTCCCCCCAGATCCGAGCTGTCACCGCCATTCTCAGAAGCGGCACAGTTGCAGTGGCGGAACGGGCCGATACTTACTTCTCAAACGTGCATCTCCCGCAGAATAAGAGGCAGAGAGCAGGACGCCAGCCGCCAGCGCGGGTATTTCCCCAAGCAGCACTTACACAGAAAGCTCCAAGCACGAGCACTGTCCCGTTTCCCTACACCGGGCAAAGTAAGATGTAGTAAAACACAGCTTTCACGAATATTACGATATTTTTCCACCGTTTCGAACTAAAGTTCGGGGTAGTGACTCCCAGTCGAGCCCGGCGGCGACACCAGCGCTGCTTTTAACAGGTTTAGAAATGAAAGTACCTTCTGTTTACTTTCCTGGCAATCTGCGAGAGAAATTACGCAGGAGCCTGCTAAATCCGAGACTCCCGCGTCTCTGTTTAGGGGCTATCGCGTTATATTTCGGGGGAAAACATGCATGCAGAAAGTGGATGGGGGAGACGTGCACACCTCCGGCCTAGGCGCCCGATGGCGAGCGATCGGCAGGAGAATGAGTGCCATGGGCTGCAGGCGTTAAAAGCACACATGCACGAGCTATTCGCTACATGCACGAGCCATTCGCTACATGCACACGCGTCCCCGGCTGGAAAGTTCTCCCAGTCGGGCAACTTCGGCGGCGATTGTGCGAAACGAAGCGGGAGGGGGGGGCGCGCTCCGGAGATATGCACTCGTTTGCATGCATTCTGCGAGCTTGTGCCGCGGTGCTGGGCCTAGCCAGGCCGGCCCGGGTGAGAGGAGCCGCATCCCACCGAATACAATGGGACCTGCCCTCCCTCCAGCAGCCATCGGGCGCGCGGGCAGGCAAATAACGCCGACTGCACTGTACCTGGGCCGGGCTCTCAGAGCTGCTCCTGGACCATTATTGGGGGCGCCTCCGGTGACTTTCTCAGACCGCGATGTCCTTCAATAATGTGGCTAAAAAGCTCCTCATTTAATCAGATGCGGGTGCCGTTCCTGCACTACACCTCCCCAGCTTTCTCTCCGTGTTGCTCTCGTGTCACAGTCCTTCCGGCTGGGTCCTAGCGCCGACGGCACCACCCCGGCCGCCTCGCTCCCTCCAAACATCCGTCACCCGGCATCACAAGTCGGGGCCGATTCCGCACTACAAAGTGCTTCAGTAAGTTGGAGGTATAAATGGCAGAGCAGAACCTCGTCTAATGAGTCATTTTCGCGTGATTCTTACAGGCAAAAGAAGACTTTGGCTGGAGTCATATTTTAAATATTAAAAGTAGAAGATATTAGAAATCATGGGATATATCCATGGTAGAAAGAGAGCTTTTAAGCCATACGTACTACACACTAATAGTTCAAACTTAAACTGTTATGTACCTATTAAAGAACTTCACTGAGCAATGCATGCCATTATCAGTGATTAACCTAGCCCCAGACAGATCACATACACTCCCGGACCACTGTAAGGCTGATCCATCCATGAAATTCACTAATTTGATATTGATCAGTATTGATTGACTGGCAGTTCATATTCCTTAGGTTTTATTGAGAATCCACTGTACTCAATAATACATAATTATTTCTACATGCATGGCCTGTTACTAAGAATATTTTATATGATTTGGGTTCTTCTTTCCTTGACAGATACATCTGATTTTAACAGTACTTTTTTCTGTGTTAATTTGTGAATAAACATCTCTAAACCATTCGCTCACAAGAAATTGAAATGAAAAGGAAACTGATTCAGCGTTATGTCTGTGGCTTTGGCCGCCAGCGAGAACGCGTGTTTGTTCTGCAATATACACACATCCCAGTGGTCTTTGACTACTGGTTTAACCGTGATGTCTTTTTCACTCACCGAGCATCAATGTGTGATCAAACTTCTCTGAACTTTTAACTCATGTAAAACAAAATAAATGAATAAATAGGCCTACATTTCGAATCAGCGATTTCAGGTGGTTGATATACTTTGCCACACGTCTCATATATATGTTCTATATGACACGTGTGATATCTTACATATTCGATAATCATGGAAATAGACCCCATGATGATAACTTGGGGCAGCGGGTGGTTTAGTTCTTCCTGTGGCTGGAGGAAATCCCTTGGGGGAGTGTGTCCTTCAAGGGTAGCAGCTCCTGACAGGGATGCCTGTCTGCTGTTGAAGCAGACGGAGGACACGCAGAATACGACTGATGAGCTATTAATTGTTAGGCGTTATTAGACCTTCTGGGGGGGGCATAATGCAGGTCACACTATGCATGCTCTACGTGGGAGCCGTAATACTCAAGTCATGGCATATAAGTGACCTTTCAAACAGCTAAGTGCTGTTTTCCAGCCCCAAGTGCTGACAGGAGCAGTTCTTGCTGTCGGAAACTAGTGTTTTGAGATCGGAGCACTTTGTTTTGTTTATCGCTGTCCCGTATAATTATATGTATGATGTATAGATACGGATATATACAGATGTATGTAGGTTATACCATGGGAGTATTGTACGCTATGGCGTCGTAACTTTGTGTGATTAAACTACTGGACAGGAAAATGCCGACATTTACATTTATTGGCGGACACTTTAGTTCAAAATGTCTTAGAAGTGAATGAGGTAACACATATTGTTAAAGCCTGCCTAATTCTCCCGCGATCACTATCGCGGTTGGCGAGCCTTTGAAAGATGGGTGGATGACTTTCTTGTTTTTTTTTTACCTTTATGCACATCACATCACTTATATATAACATATCTGTTTTTAATTGTGATGCTCATTATTTGCTCATAATTGTAATTCTCATTATTTTTTATTTATTTATATCACCAAACATCATTATAAATATTAAACATTAACCATTGTGGGGTGAAGAGAAGGCTGCAAAAAAAATAATGAAATGAAAATGAAATGAAATGATTTCTCTGGTTCGAGCTAAAGTGAAACCATAGGAAATGTTTGTGATTGTTAGCGGGAGTTCGTTAAGCGACACAAGCCACCGTGTTCCGGAGCGGTGCCGTTATTTCGGATGCTTAGGCGCCGCACGCCGCATCCTCGCGTCCTCGCGTCCTCGCGTCCTCTCCGATAGGGAAGCTGGGCTGATGGTGAAAGCAGATAGGCTGCTGTCGAAACGTCTTTTTGCTCCCAGCTCGTCACAAGAGGCCGTGCATGTTCTCGGCCCCCCCTGGGCCCCCCCTCCCCAGAGCTCCCAGGGCCGTCCCGGGCAGGCGGCCGCCACCAAAACAAGCCTGTTAAGCGGCGATTCTTGTACAACGAAAATATTGCAAAAATATTTTTAAAAATAACAGCGTAACCCCGGTCTGATTAATATAAAACTAATTTGTTTTGCAATAGGCGCTACTTGGACACCATGCCATACCAACACTATTGTTTTCGACTGAATGGCGTCCAAGAATTGTGTAATATCTCCTAACATGTTGGCTGCTGGCAGACTTTTCCCCTTGATGAAATATTTATTGAGTTCCCCCTGGTCGCTCTGCCATTGTTTAACTTTCCCCTCATTGTGGCTGTGGCATAAACAGGCCGCCTCTCTCGCGGCTGCCGGTCCCCAGTGCGTCCTGTCCCGACCCCAGTGGCGGCTGCCTGTCCCCAGTGCGTCCTGTCCCGACCCCAGTGGCGGC
>JAODKN010000027.1:15384287-15396304 GCA_026774425.1 Petrocephalus zakoni
AGCGCGTAGGAATGCAGCTCCTTTGTTTACGTCTCGCTGACCCTTACAGGGTGTAGGGGGGGTTGGGAATGCCATTGGCGATTGCAGACAGGAATAAATAATCCCCCCCCCCCCCCCACCACCGCATCCTCTTAATCTCCTGAGAAAGAAGCCATCACTTCCAGCAGCACAACTCGAGGGGAGGATGGCCCCGGGTCCCGCGGAGGCTTAGTGTTACAGGTTAGCCGTGCCAAGCTAAACCGACATCAGCGGGCAAAGGCGCCTAGAAGGTCACAGGACCCAGATATCAGTGACTGGGGCCATAAGAGCACACACAGACTGAGCACTGCTCTCAGAAAAGGGTAGTGTCGTGTTTTAGGATGACTTAGTGTGCTGATTTGCTCAGCACGGGCTGATCACAGAACTCGTAGATTGACGCACAGAAGAAGAAGCATTGAGTGCATTGTAGGTACTTTGTTTGCTCCAACAAAATGTCTAACTATATTAAAAAGTGACTTCAGATTAAAGTTTAATAGTAAAAAACAAAAACAAAAGGAAAACAAACATGGTGTAGGGCCGAATCCAGCGGGCCTCTTCAGCACAGGCGGGTGAATAAGCATAACCTTAAACCGATAAACGTCCGGCTCTATTGAGTTCAGCTTGCATTGTTCATCAAGGCCCTGCTCCCCGGGGGTCCGAAATGAACTCACCCGGTTCCCAGAAAACACACGGGACTTTCCTCCGCTGCCTCCATCCGTTCGTGATCCGCTTCTCGCCGGTTGGCACGAACTCCCTGGTGTTTTCCTGAAACGTTATATAATCCATCGAGGGTGGTTTCCTGCAGCGACCCGGATGAGAGCGCGGCCACACGAGCCCTTCCTGCTTCCGTTCTTCTTTTCTACTTATTTGTTGATTCCATCTGCTCCAGTCCGGCATTCCACTTGCTCCAGCCCAGGGCTCCCTCCGCTCCAGTCCGGCATTCCACTTGCTCCAGCCCAGGGCTCCCTCCCCTCCAGTCCGGCATTCCACTTGTTCCAGCCCAGGGCTCCCTCCGCTCCAGACTTGGGTTCCCCATGTTCCAGCCCAAGGATCCCTTTGCTCCAGACTTGGGTTCCCCATGTTCCACCCCAAGGATCCCTCTATTCCAGTCCTGGGTTCCCCTGGTTCCAGCCCAAGGATTCCTCTGTTCCAGACCAGGGTTCCCCTGTTCCAGCCCAGCCCAGCTCAGGTTACATGAACAGCCTTGCAGCCTTGTGCCTCTCTCTAGGGACCGTGGGCAGGGAAAATGTAAAGCGCTCTGAGACAATGTGAAGTTGTGTGCGCTATACAAAAGTAAACGGATTGATTGAGTGACTGCAGTTTTCCTCCTCTGGTTAAATGTCCCCAAAATGTCCTGTGTTTGTCAGCCTTGGTGATGCAACATTGTGTTTCACTTTTGTTAACAAAATGATGCCTCATTGATTGTGCCTGTTGACGCTGTAGGGACAGGCAGGAGTGAGGGCACATAGGGGACACAGGTGACAGATTATAGTTCGGACTCTGTCGTCACATAGGCTGCACAATGACTGCTCCTCAGGTATGAAACTCGTGTCTTATGAATCTATGGCTGCTACTGACGAGGGAATATTTTGGGTGTCCACCCAACATCACCACCTCCAGTGTTTTGGTCCCTGGCAGGTCCTGGAGTGACACTCCACCAACCACATGGCATGAGTCGGTGAGGGGACCCGAAGGATGCTCCTCAGCGTGAAGTCAGTGCCGTTCCTTTGGCTCCGCCCCCAGCCCAGTAAAGACAAACAAACAGTGACACGACTACGGAGGAACAGGGGCGTCAGGGCCTACCGGCAGCACCAGCCATTAGTACGCACTGCTGGGCCGTCCATCAGGTGTGCGACGTTTGTGCGTTTACACCTCCTGGCCGAGGAACGCAGGCTGTTTAAAAATAGATCAACTAGTGACAGATGGGGCAAAAGTAGACAGCGGGGCTCTATAAACCTATTACTTAAAGAAGAATCCCACAAAATCATTAGCTACTCCCACATGAGAAGACGCTTCCAGAGTTTTAAGCCACACAAAGTCAATCGTAAGCCATCGCCAACAGGACAGCAACTAAACCTGTCAGCCTGGGGAGGACGGGAAACTGGGAGGCAATTAACTGGGAGTGCTGGGAGAAAGATTGGGAGACGGGAACACGGAGCTCACCATAAATATGGCAACAAATGTGAAAAATTGTACATCAAAGTGCATAAAACCCATTTTCGCAAATCAAGGGCGAGTCCAGGATTGTTACAATGTGGATCAAAATAATAAAATTTTCCCTGGCAATAAAAATTTCCCGATGGTGGGGGTAACATTTGTATGAAATGTGTACAGAAATTTGTGACAAATTGCTAAATAGATTTAGATTATTATTATTTTTTCAAGACAACCAAATAGGGTTAGTGGAGCTGCCTTAACATTGCTGGAACTATAGTGGTTACACTAGGGCCCCGAGAAATGGGGGGCCACATGGAGGGCCGGGCCCACGGGCCCCTTCGCGAGGAGGACTGGGAGGCTATTAATCAATTGGTGTAAAATACCTCAGCATGTTACTTTGCATTATGAGCTGCTGGACAGCAAACCGTACTTACACCTTGCCTGGCAAATCCGTCTCGCTCAGGATGTCCAATTTTTATTAATTATTTTTTATGGCAAGGTTATAAAAGTTCGTATTGTATACCTTAAGGATATTTCACAAAGATATTGGTATATCAGTGATGATTATCCCTTAGGGGCCAGAGGCTTTGTTTGTGTGCATGGGCATGTATCCAGAAAAGATGGGCAGGGGAGGGGTTTGGGGGGGGGGCTTACACCACTGCCCCCTGTACTAGGTCTGCAATCGCCTATGTTACCAACCAATAGAGATGCTGTTTTTTTAAAGCAGTGTGTGTCATATAGACTTTTACTGCTGCATTTTGCTGTGTGCTCCCTAGAGGGTGTTTGCTGTGTGCTCCCTAGAGGGTGTTTGCTGTGTGCTCCCTAGAGGCTGTTTGCGTGTGGCTCCCTAGAGGGTGTTTGCTGTGTGCTCCCTAGAGGGTGTTTGCTGTGTGCTCCCTAGAGGCTGTTTGCGTGTGGCTCCCTGTGGGCGTGCGCAGCCGTCACGTTTTAACCATTAAGCCGGAGTGAGGTTTCAGGCAGGGCGAGTGCGCCGGAGGCGTGGCGGCGGCTCAGGGGCCCGGCACTTTCCCACGGACCGCTGCCTTTGAAAGTGAAAGGCGCAGGTACGCTAATGACTCTGGTGTCAGCCAGGCCCAGGAAGCACATAATACCTGCAGGCTCAGAGCCGGGATTCCTTAGACAGGCGCGACCAAAGGCCTGCTTCTAAATCTGCAAGTAAGTGCACCTGCACAAAAACTTACAATATTATAACTTCATACAAATAAGGACCCACCACCCTGTCTATGAAAAGCAGTTGGAATGATGGATGAATAAAATTAAGGAGTTTCCATTGCATAAACCTGTCTGAAAATCATTCTTTTGTACGTGTAATGTACACAATTATATATTTATTTATATTTGTATATTCGTAAGGTCCTTAAATCCGGGCCGTGGCAGCGTCATGCAGGATCGTCGATGCAGATATCAGGGGCAGGAGATGCAGTGATTATAGGTCTAACGTGACCAGCCAGCTTAAAACGGAATGGAGTGGGAAGAGGGTAAGAATCCTCAGTAGCCCACCCACCCCCCCCACACCCAGCCCCACCACCCCTCCGTCTAGGAGGGGGCTGAAAGTTTTCACTGCAAATGGCCCCTTCAGACAACAGGGCAGCTGGAACACCGAGCAGAGGTGACCCGGGCAGTTCCGGAGGGGGTTGGGGGTGTCCCAGGATGAGCAGCTGTAACCCAGAGTCGTCCCCTCAGTGGGGGCCTTAATGGTCCCTACAGTTAATGGTTCCTTTGTGTACGTCGGCGTGAGCGAACTTTCCTACTCGTTCCCATGTAACGCTGATGGACTCAGACATTTCTTCAAAGACGCTCTTTGTGCCAAACAAAATCCCCTGGAACGTACATATGGGAGCGCTACTTGTGTAAAATGACAATATTAAAGCAGATATATTTTAGCGTGCGAGCAATTCCCTCGGTGTATGTTGACACCCCACGATGCTGAATATTTAGAGGGATGGAAATCGACTGGGTGAAGATGTAGCAAACATTGACAAATTAAAAATTCTAATTAAAAAGACGGTTTTTGAATAGCATAACAGCAGGTGGATGCTCTGCCTTTATCTGGGAACACACACACACTTACACCGAAGCCCTGAGAAAGGAACATTGTCAGAAGCAGCACATTCAGGCTTGTTAACACACTTCCCAGCAAACCTTCCATGGGTCACAGCTTCCAGCTTTTTAAACAACAATTAAACAGCTGAATTTTAAGACTGCTCACGATTCACATCCGCCACTGCACGCTAAGATGCGTAACGGTTACCAGGTGTTTTATTACTGCCCCTCGCATCCGATTAATGGGCGGGATGTTAATGAATAAACGCACAGACACCTGTGCCGGAGCCGCGATAACTCCTGGTCGCCGTCGCCGTCCCATAAATCAAAAGGACGGGTGCAAATCGCGGCGGCCGCAATCCCCCCTTCACCCGCCGCAAGGCGCGCTGGATGGCGAGGTGCCGCTTGTTAATTACGGGCGCTGCGCTCCGGCCTACGGGGGTGCTGTACTGGCGGAATCCTGATACAGTAGTGCCACAGATTGAAGACAGATCAGCATAAATGAATAAAAACAGTGTAACGCCGACCTGAAATGTTAAGTGAATTGACTCCTTCAAGCGTGCGGCCATTTCAGCTTACCTCTTGCCCAGGTGTCCCTGTGGGTCGACACCAACCAGTGACAGGTGGTCTCTCCCAGCGGGGGGCCAGTTTCTCTGACTCATCATGCTCGGGGTGGTCCTGCCGGTTTTGCTTAAGTAAATTTTCCTTTGTCTGGGAATATTTTTCACGGATCTGTGCCCCCCCCCAAACTGTGAAACCTGTCCTTCTGAGGGGGCAGCTGGGGGCCTGTGGGGAGCCGAGATCCAGCTTGGCTGTCTCAGAATGCGCGGGGATTCTCCAGCCAATCACAATCGCCATTCAGCGCCTGCTGGCAGCTCGCGCTGATCTGTGAGCTTGCTCCCTTTCTGACACGTATTATTCGCTAGACTCCTAACGACTGGGCTTCACAGCCAGCTGACTGATACGCCTGAGCTGTGGTGCTTTTCCGGACCTGCATCACAGAGGGCGACGGCCGCAGACCGCGAGTCGTTATTGGCATGTAGTGAATGCGTGCTGTCAGGGCCCAGGTTTGCCAGTATCGCTCCAGCAGGTCCGGACCGCGCAGCACCACCTGTTCCGTGGGTCTGGCTACATGTACAGCGGGAACTTAATTTCTGTGTCGCGGAGTGTGAAGCCCCGGGGACTCAGATGCCTTCAGGGACTGCTGTCAATTGAGGCAAAGTGCCTGGAGTAGCAGACCTTTAAAGATCCCATCATGTATGTGCCACCCAGGACTGAATTATGTGGTGTCTAAGTGGGACGGGGAGCGTCACGGCCAGCAGCATACAAACACCGGTGTCTCGGCCCTGGGCCCGGACAGCCGCAGAGCGATGATGCTGGGAGACGGAGTGATCCTCAGCCCCTCGGGGCCTCCCCGTGATTGATTATCTGTGCGTCCAGTATGACAACAGCGTTTCGGCTGCAGATCTGTGCTGCTGTCTCAAGATGAAACCTTGAGGAGAAAAGCATCATGACAAGGCTTGGGGGTAACATGCAGGCACCAAAGGAACCGGCAGGGGGGGGTGCAGCTGGAGGAGAAAGCTGGGGGTGGGCTGGGTGGGTTTTTTGATTTTTGGCCAGGGTGCGTACTGCGTACAGGGACGCAGCCTTGATTTATGCTACACCCCTAGCTTGGGTACTTTTCCACCCCAGTGGTGTTGGATGTCAAGAATGTGACATGTCTCCCAAATGCGATCCCCAAAGAACTGCAAAGACACGGCGCATCTGGTACTGGCCATGGCAGGCAGGTGCAGGCATATCAGAACCTTCAGTGGTACAAGGAGCAGTTGGGGGTGATCAAACAGACCTTGGGGGACCCTGATCCCAGAATGACTACCAACCCAACAGCGCCCCTCCCAGGGCAGGTCAGCCCACTGCACAATTACCCAGAGCAAGGTTCATGAAGACTAGCAGTCCAGCAGGGCCATGAGTTTAACCTCTGACTCCTCACGCCCTCTGTCTAGTGAGAGTAACAGGACAGCCTTTATTTGACGGAGACGGACTGGATTTCACATTCACAAACTCTGAGACAACAAGACAAGACATTCTCACCCTATTTCACATCTACTTAGACAGATGTTACTTGCATTAGTGGGACATGTACACATTTTTATAAATTAAAATACACATTTAACACAAAATAATGCGATGAGATAAATGTATACTCTTAAAAAAAGATATGAACCTTACTTAATATTTATACTGTGCACAATGCCTCAAAATATTCAATGTGCAAAAAAAATGCATTATTTAACAAATAGTTGTGACTAAGACAGATGGGAGTCGAACTAGGCTACAATCTCTCCAAAGTTCCTCATGTCTGGATTCTTCCCCCACCCTTGGACTAGGCTGCTACTTGCTGCCACTGTGTGATGTTATGCAGTAGTACAGTACCTATTGTAAGCGGGGGGGGGGGGCGTTATCGCGAGACTGGACCATTAACAACCTGCTCGCCTCGCGCACCACAGGGCGCTGCTCCGCTGCCGGGGACGAGCCGAGACGCGAGGAAGCGAGCGCGAGACGCCAACATCTGGACGGGACGCCATGCAGGGAGCGCAGCCCGTGTAGGCGCCCGGGGCGGCTAGGCAATCCCCCCCGGCTCGGCAAAGCCCCCTGTGAGTATGCGCCGGCTACGCCGTGCCTTCTGCATTTCCTTGAAGCCGTAACCGAAAGTTAGATCCTTAGCCTCCGCCGTCCGGCAGCGCTATGCGGCCGCACGCCTTCCAGCGAGCTGCACTTTCTTAGTCTTTATAGCGCCTTTCCAGCCTCCCCAGTAAGTCGTCATGTGTATTACTCGGGCCATAAACTCACAGTTATGGGAAATAGCGAAAGTAAAAGTACCGATCGCGGCAAGAATAATGTCAGGACATAAAACCGGGGGGTGCATAAAAAACTTTGCGCGCCCCGTCATTCGTGCGGAGCCCCGGCCGGCTCCGCGGCGGCAGAATGCGGCTTTGCGTGCTCTCCGATGCCTATAAAAGGTCCTGCAGGAACTTTAGAGGCAGCGGGCTGCGGGCGGGCTGGCTGGCAGCTCGATTTGGACCGCCATATGGCCGTAAGAGCAGCACAGCTGGAGGTAGCGTTTGCGCCGCGGTGATGTCAGAGCAGCTGACTCCACAGCTTGCGGCGTAATTAGCAAACAGAGCGCCGCACTTCGGTCCCCTTCGCTTCGCCGCTTAACCCCGCTGCCTGGGACTGCTGCTGCCATTCGGGAGCGTGTGTCCGCGGCGCGGGGACCGTGCGCTTGGCCGCGGAGCTCCGGGTGGCCGCGTCCGACCGCTGCATGGGTGTGTGTGCGCGCGCGCGCGTGCGGGTCTCCCTGTGTGTGTGTGTGTGCGCGCGTGCGGGTCTCCCTGTGTGTGTGTGTCCTCTTTGCTCTGATCGCTTACGATTCCGATGGGAAGCGCAAAAAGTAGCGATCACGGTTTCGCACTGATGTTACTCAGCGCCGCCAAAGGTAAGCTTCCTGCCTCCGGATCATTTCCATGCACATCTCCTGTTCCGTTTGCGCGGCCCCGGACCATCACAAAGTTCTGACGGCCCCCGAAAGGCGAGCCCTCCTCGGTGGGTTTTAGCCCCGCAGAAGTGTATCGGCGCGGGGTCCCGGCGCTGCTGCTCCGCGCTGCGCTGCTCCGCTTCTCGGCGCCGCTTCACTTTTTTTCCGAGTCTTACTACCGCACTTTGCAGTCGGCGACCCTTTATCGCGTGTATATTTACTTTTAAAACATTGTTTCAATCATTCGGTGCTCCGAAAAATATTTTCTAATTAATTAATGAAATATTCTGATTGTAGAAAACCTTAAGAAACATTGTTTCAATTTCGGAAATAAATGAGCTGCTTAAGCGGGGCCGCCGGGTTACTTTGGTGCCTTTGCTGCCTGCCCTGGCTACGGGCTGAGCCGCCCTGCCCGAGCGCTCGCCATCCGTTTGTCTAATATCCAGTTTTTCCTGTTCCTCCTCAGGTTATGAAGGAAGAATGGAGTTCCCAGACCATAGTCGCCAGTTGCTGCAGCGCCTGAGTCAGCAGCGTAACCAGGGCTTCCTGTGCGACTGCACGGTGCTGGTGGGAGAGGCGCGATTCCGGGCACACAGAGCCGTGCTGGCCTCCTGCAGCATGTACTTCCACCTCTTCTACAGGGACCAGCTAGACAAAAGGGACGTTGTGCATCTGAACAGCGACATTGTGACGGCCCCGGCTTTCAGCCTGCTCCTTGAATTTATGTATGAAGGGAAGCTGGAGTTCAGCACGCTGCCCGTGGAGGACGTGCTGGCAGCTGCCAGCTACCTCCACATGTACGACATCGTCAAAGTGTGCAAAGGCAAGCTGAAGGATAAGGAGGCGGGCTTGCCGGACGGCAGGGCGGCCGAGGGGGCGGGGCCAGGCGGCCCGGACGGCGAGGGCTTCTCGGACGGCGAGAGGGACCGCTCCCCCGGCTGGCGAGGCCGGCCGCAGCGGCCGCGGCCCCCCCGCGTGGACGAAGGCGAGGCGGCCGCCGCCGGCGAACTCGGCCCGCCTGTCAGCAACCGTGATCGGTGCTCGCAGGGCAGGCAGAAGGCGAACGGTCACCCCGCCGGGTCCCCGGACCTTGTAGGTGTCAATTATGTGTCGGCCGAGGCCGAGGCCCGCGTCCCAACAGCTGGAAAAACAAAGGGCGAGCGCGGCGGCGCGTCCGAGTCGCCGTCCCAGAGGCCCCGCGCTTCGGATGACACGGACTGCGCCCTGGACTTGTCTTTCAAGCCTCTGTCGGGCAGAGATTGCTGGCGCCCCCCCCACGTCTCGGGACAGCTGGCCCTCGACAGCCAGCAGCAGGTCAGCGAGCCACTTGTTAAAGACGAACAAGACCTGCTGTCAGAGCGGGAGGACAGTGAGCCGGCCAGCCCGCGGAGCCAGCGCTTTGGGAATAGAGCCAGGAGCACCGCGGTGACAGGGTTCGCTGGCCTCTTCTCGGGCAACAGCGGACCCGGTGTGGCCCTGCTCCCCCAGGAGGAGGAGGACCTGATGGAGCAGGAGGCGGGGGCCGGGGGGAGGAGGGGGGCCGAGGGGGCGGGCGAGCGGGCGCTGCTCGGGGACAGCGAGGAGGAGGACGACGACCTGGCCTCCTCGGACATCTCCACCTCCAGCGGGGCGCTGCTGCCCGCGGGGCCGGCCGTGTGCGCGTGCCCGCTGTGCGGGAAGGCCTTCCCCAGCCCGCACGTGCTGCAGCTGCACCTGAGCGCCCACTTCCGCGAGAAGGACGGCGCCCGCGCCAAGCTGTCACCCGACGGCTCTGTGCCCACCTGCTCCCAGTGCGGCAAGACCTTCTCCTGCATGTACACGCTGAAGCGGCACGAGCGCACGCACTCCGGCGAGAAGCCCTACACCTGCGCCCAGTGCGGCAAGAGCTTCCAATACTCGCACAACCTGAGCCGGCACGCCGTGGTGCACACGCGCGAGAAGCCGCACGCCTGCAAGTGGTGCGAGCGCCGCTTCACGCAGTCCGGCGACCTCTACCGCCACATCCGCAAGTTCCACTGCGGCCTGGTCAAGACACTGGCCATCGGCTAAGGCCCCCGCGGTGGCCAGGAGTGGGCCGTCTTCCAGATGCCTGACGGAGCCTGTCGTAATTAATAACCGCGCAGAGACTCGCGGAGTGGCCGTCTACTTCCTTAAACGTATTTGTTAAAAATGTGATCCAGGTAGTAAAACTTCTTCTTTTTTTTTCTTTTTTAGCAGGGGCATGGGGGAAGAACCTAAAAACATTTCAGCTACTTTTGGGTGGAATTATGGGGTGTCGTTCTCCCCGATAGGCTCTTGGGAGGGGCAGAGGGGTCCTCGTGATGAAGTCCTAAACCCGCATCTGTCTGCTAAAAGCACAAAAATTTGAGCTGGAGGCTGGTTGATTCCCCCCCCCACCCCTCGCACCGGGCACAGAAAAGGAGCAAAGGAACGGAAAGGCATTTAACTGTAGTGCAAGACTGTAAGCACCGAGAGTCGGGGCAGACGACGAGATCGCCCGCCGGCGCCAAGTCGGATCGCATACTAATAATTAAGGAAGAGGTAACGCTCGCTCGTCCCACGGGGTGGGGTGAGGCGTGCCAGTGCCTAATAACTGGAAGATTCGGCCCTTTAAGACTTGGCTGGGCCAGTAGGAGGGGAATACTGGATAAAGTGTAATAACCATGTGAAAGGGGGCACAGGAGCTGGCTACACCCTGCCAAGTCAATGCCTGCTTACATGATCTTGTGTATCACAGCCTATATGACTGTATCCAGTGTGAGGATTTTAGGGGGGGTTCTAGCAAGTCAGAAAGGGGACGGTGGCAGAGTCTGATGGCACAGGACTGGCACACTGACCAGGGTGGTTAGGCAGGGAGGGGGAGTCTGTTCTGTGCCCCCCCAGACTCTGCCATCCCCACTGGGTGACTGCTGATCCTTCCTGTCATCATTGCGTGTCTGACCACCCCCCCAACCCCCGCCATCCACACTTGAGCCTCATGACCACTATGGAGTCACGTTCAGCCACCGCAGTGCTGAGCTCCTGTGGTGTGTGTGTGTGTGTGTGTGTGTGTGTGTGAGCGTGCGCGTGTCTCTATAGCATCTTGTTAATGCTGGACTACTGAGTAAAACCCCACAAAATATTTGCAATTTTTTGTAGGTTAACTGGTCATTTTCTCACTTTTTAAAATTTGGTAATTTCTGAAGGTATATCGACATCTTTCTTTGGCTGGGATTAGCACTAAAAAATCTAAGTTATTTCTTTTGTTTTGTTAAAATCTTTCCTGAGGAAACTTGATTAGAATTATTTATTAGTTATTTTTTAGTTCAGGGTTTACTGGGCTCAGATTATTACTGCTGTTGCTGTTTATCTCCATCTCTGATATTCAAGCACAACAGGTTGAAATTCGTGGATGCTGTCTGTCAGCGATACTGGAGCGCGATGCCTTGCACGGGCTCCGAGGTGTAATTAAAGTCCCGCGTCCGCCTCCTTTCTTTCATTTAGTGAGCTGACTTTTGATGGATCATTGACATCCTGCTCTGTGGGTGCTGTGCCATTAGCAGGCGCGGCACGGAAATCACCAGTCCCTGTAAATACCTTTACTGTAATGTGAATTGATTCTCTGTGTGTCTTACGTGGGCTAAAGAACATACTTAAATGACATGTTCAACATTTACTACACAAAAAAGCACTTGTCTTGGGCTTGCATAGTGTCCTTCCTGTCGGCTTGGTTTCAACACTCGAATAATGTGTGTGCTGCTATTTCTAACGAGTTGTATATTTAATGTATATACTTCCTTTATTTATAAAACAATTGAGGCTCCCCCCGACCCCATACAGCTCCGGGCCGGGTGTCTGTCTCTGTGAGCTAACCTGTTAATCTCGTCCGTTCCTCTCTGAAACATCTGTCTTCTGTAGGACAGGTACAAGTGCAAACACTTAAGTGCAGTGCTGTGTTTTTTTTCTTTTTTGTTCCCATGAGTGCAGATTTTCTCACTTCTGTAATGTATTTATTAAAGAACCTACTGATGGAGTGTACTGAAGAGCTGGACACTGGCAGGCATTCAGCCTCTGATAATTACCCTGATATGTGCTTAATACTGTTGTTAAATCAGGATGCGATCGCACAACCACGGTGTTTAAGTTGCACTTTATCGCGACAAGTCATTACGTCCTGGATATCCTGTTTTTCAACCTGTGCCCCGCGCGCGCCGGGCGGGGTGGGGGAGGGGGGGGTGGGGGGGGGGGGGGTGGGGGGCGGGCG
>JAODKN010000027.1:15396334-15408575 GCA_026774425.1 Petrocephalus zakoni
CGCTGATATGCGAGGGACAGGCGTCGACAGGCCGTGGATTTGTGGTGCTTTGGATCACCCCCCCACCCCCGCCTGCCTCTCCACACAGCTCTCTGCACGGGGGGAGAGAGAGACCCCGGTTTCAGGTTAAATGGTCCTGTTTGTCCCCGTCACTTCGAACAGACGGTAGCATTTTCTGTGTTTTTTTTTCTGTACAAGGAAGGAGATGCTTTTGTTATATACCTGTCGTTGGATAGAACTGGCATTTTACTAATGGGGGGATTTATAGTTTAAAAGGCCTTTCCAGTTTGTCATATACTTTTGTTTATATGGTCACAGTCATTTTACACAGTACGTGCCTTGTGAATAGAGACGGACTCGGAGCTGGACGTAAGCCATGGTCCGTGTGACCTGGCTTGCTGGGACATCAGATCTTCACAGCTGCAGTTTTATGAACTGGGGCGGGGGACAGAAATAGGGGTAGAAAGTCAAGGATGAAAAACACAGATAATCACGATGCCTCCACGGAGAAGAGCGCGAAATCGGGGCGAAGGAGCCGAGACTGAAGCCAACACACTTACTTATCTGGAATAGGTTTGCTTTATAAACTCTTACTGAAGTATTTTAACATTTAAATAATGAGTAAAAAAATGAAATGTTTTGTTTATTAAAACTGGAATATTGTCTTTGCAGTTAAGGTCCAGACTGTGAAATTGTGTATAATCTTGAGAAATATTTATTGTTTTTTTTTGTGCGTTTTACTGTTATCTCACAGATTTAATGTGTAAAATGACTACTTCATGTCAGTAGGGGAGGGTGGGGGGGGTGAGGACGGGTAATCTAATTTGTAGGAGTGGCATTAGAATTTAATATAATTTTTTTATAACAAAGGTCTATTTTCTAGAAAATAAATGCTTCAGTGTTAGTGATTCATAGACTACATAGGACAATCGGTATGCAGAAATGGTATTGTTTAGGTGTTCAGCTGCTTGTTTTATGATTTTTGGGGGCTGGGGGTGTTTGTGCTTTTTGGGTGTGTTTGTGTGTGTGTGCTGTGGAAATGTGACAATCCTGATGTCCTCATTCTTAGGTCACGTGTAGATTAAACAGCTTTTCTGTGACCCTTCTGCGTGTCCCCTCCATGTCCGAAGCCGGGCGTACCCCCGAGTTGGGGGGCCCTGGTGAACCGCGCGGTACCCCCCAGACCGAGAGTTAATCCCCGACACTCTACGTGACTCTGAATCACACCTGCTATCGTTAAAATAACAATAGTTAGTATTATCATAATCCATCCCTAACCCACTCCATGCATGTCGCGAGCCGGTCTACAGGAAGTATCTGAGATACTTGCCCTCAAAGTGTCCTCAAGGAACTCCGTGGTTGTATTTTCTTTGTTTTTTTTTTTGTATTCCTGCTGCAGTTGCGTGGCGACTGCCCCAGACTTGTTCTAACAGTGTGTACAGACAACAGAAAAGGCCGTGTTATTATGGGTGTGTTTGCGAGCGCCTCCACCATGCAAGCGTGACACGGCAAAGGTCAGAGAGCCACTGCTTTTTTTTTTTCTTTTTTGCCAGCACAAACGTGCCAACGTCATAACGATGCTGTGATTGTCCACAGACCGTCCAGGGTCGAGCGATGACGACAAGCCCCCCACCCCCGTTAAGCCCAGGCTGTCGGGACAGTGTGGCCGGGGGACGGGTGGCAGTGTGCTCAGTGCGGGGAGGTCGTGCAGAAGACGGGCCTTTGTGAGTGGCTGAGTGAACGGAAAATGTGCGTCTAATTTAAAACCTCCCTGCCAATTCACTGGTCAATTTCTTTGGGGAGGGGATTGTAATTAGCCCCTGACTGCACTTCTAAAGGGATCCAGCTGCTTAGCGACACAATCCCACCGAAGACGTGCTTCAATTCCCACCGCCCCCCCCTTCCCCCTCAACGCTGGGCTGCAGACGTGGGTGCCCCCCCCACAATACAGGCCGGGGCTCCATCCTTCAAACTCTATTGTAACCAGGACCAGCGGATCAGCCCCCCCATTGTCAGTGCGCTTTGGCGAACCCCCACTCTACACGGGACAGGCTACGTGCCGGCTCTGCTCCGGCTGTCAGCAAACAATGGAGGCGCTGTCCGCCAGATCCCCCACATACACCCCCGCCCACGTTAAATAAGGCCGCTGGACGGTCAGCCCGGGCGCGAGCATCACGGAAACCACCTCACCGGTGCCCACGGCAACGCATTCCAGCGCATCCCGCGCCGCTGTTCATAAGGAAAGCACCGGCGATTGGGGTGTGGGTGTGCTGGTGTTTCTGCACCACGGCAGGACTGCGGTGCTTGTTAACCTGCTGGATCGGTAGCCGTGCCCACTAGCTGGGGCCAGCGGTGGGTGTCCTTGACCTGTGACCGGCCTGCCAGGGACAGCTGGTGTGGCCTGTGTTTAATTTATTTATTTCCCAACACAAGACAGGTGGTCACACTTGGGGAAAAAAAGAGAGAGAGATTTCTGGCCACACAAATGCTCACACGCACCACAGTAATGGACGTCCATTGACTAGAGCATAAATTTGCATCCTGGTAACAATGTGCGCACACACACACACACACACACACTGCAGTGTGACTCATTAAACAGCCGTCCTGATAAATGGTAGCGATATTTTATTTTTTATAATTAACCCTTCCTTTTCCTGGTGTATTTCCATTTCAAATTACATGACTGCACAAATGGAGTGACTCTGCGGCCCGTCAGGATCACGCGCGTGGCGGGCGTCCCTGTCCGGGGTGACGCGCGCCCCGGCCGCTCTAACAGCTGCGACCGCGGCCTCCTCAGCAGCGCTCATCTCAGCTGCATGACTTCACGCTTAAATTTAGCCCGCACCTCTGCCGGTCCATTTTAGACGTCGCAACTTGAACGCATGTGTTGCGACCGCAAGGAGGGGGGGGCCCCGTTTGAAGGCGCATTATTCCATGCCACAAAACCCCCAGCACATGCACACGAGTGCGACTGCGAACGCACACGCAGTGACTCCTGGGGGCCAAGTTCCTGAGTCACTGGGCCCCAGGGCCGGCAGGCCCGCGCCACTCGGCATGACCCGTCTCCATCGCGCACAGATGACATGTGCCTTCCGCCCGTCTCACAGCTGTCACTCGCCCGCGTATTTATAGCCGCAGCGTGACGGCACACGGCGCCTGTCTATCAGGCACAGCTGGTCTACGCGAGAATAGTGGGTGGGAGGGGGGCAAAGCCGTCCAGCGTTAAGCGTGCCTTTACTTTGGTGTTGGGGGGCGGCATGTGCCAGAGCAGGGGTGGGGCAGCTGGGCTGTGGGGCCTATAACAGTTTCATTTTTAGAAAGATGGGGTGGTTAGGTTGCCGGGAGTCTACCCCCCCCCCCAACAGCTGGCAGCTGTTGTCTCCCATTTTAAGTGCAGTGGGGACACGGGTCAGGAGTCCACACGGCCCTCTGCTGCCGTTTGGCCATGGGCACGCCCAGATGCGATGTCGTGGAGCCGCACGCCTGCCTGGAGAATAACCGCTTATGTGGTGCGTCAGCTCCCCTGGTGACTGCACACCAGCCTGAGCTCACATCCAGCAGCAAAAGTCCCATGTTTCAGATCCCTGCTCCTGTGTACCGCCACACGGGCCCAGTACACCTTAACGACGATGCCTCCTCCCCATGCTACTGGGGACTATTAAACCCAAGGTCCACAGGCTTCCCACTAACAAGGATCTCTGTATTTAATGACATTCTCCCCACGGCCAGTGTGCTGGGAACCAGAACCAAGTAACACTCCATTTAAGTAATAAAATGATCGAATTTCTCCATGTGAAGCTAACAGACCAGGAGACAACCGCTGCTTTGTAAAGGGCATAAATTCCAGGCTCCCCAGGCCTGAAGCTGAAGTAGATGCATTTCCCCCTTTCAGGGAAAGTCTGCAGAACAAAACGCACACAATATAGGGGTCCCAAGATAAGTGTCAACCTGCACCACGACAAACAAAATTCGGCCACTTTTAGGTAATAACCCCACGAAAGTAAGAATTCAGAGCAGCTGATGGGTGAGCTGCTAAAGAACACAACATGCTAAGCCCCCCTCTGTATCACACTGGCAAGTTCTTGATCACTGGTCAAATAGATTTCTAGTTTTGGAAAGTGGCCTATAACTTGCATTTATCAGACTATATCCAAGCTCAGCAATGGCAAAGCAGATTTAAAAAATGTAAGCATGTAGAAATCAGTAAAGTATTAAAAGGAAAGTCATACTTAATGAGTCAAAATTGCTGCTTAGTAATGCTTAATACGGCCATTAACAGCATGCATCACAAAGTGATGCAGTCATTTATACATCATATCATTTATTAATTCCAACAGCCTGCACTTTAAGGGGTTTAAGAGCTGCATGTACATCTGGAAATGGAACCTGCAACTAACTCATGAGGTCTCACCGCCCCCTAGTGGCAGTCAAACGTAGGACAGAACAGGAACAGAAAAGCAACTCCACACCCTTCGGCTCAGTCGTACATATAACAAACTGATACCAACATGATTTAAAGGCAAGTCAAACCACTGCACCATTAATTAGCAGTTACTTTTAAAATGACAAACAGTACTCCATTCAGTGTGCATTGAGTGTAAAGTGTTGTTCTGCAAAAATACTGTGAAAGCTGTACAAAAACATGCCCATATAAAGTTCATTATTAAAATCAGAATTCACTGCAGCTGTATACACAAAATTTATTAAGCATATGTTACAATACAAAAAAAAAAAAACAGTCAAGTTCAATTAAAACATGCATTAAAAAGTCAGTCCATAAATTCGAGTGATAGAGGCTTCAATCCCACGAGACCATCTTCAGTCACACCAAGCAGTCACAGCACAGCACTCGGTCATAGCGCTCGCTGTAGCTGCGGAGAGCGAGATGGCGGTTAGAGAACCAGGCGATGCCAGAGACGACGAGCAGCAGCCCAGCCAGGACTTCCCATGATGGCAGGGAGGAGGAGGAGGGGCCCGACACTTACTCTACCACGGTGCAGACGGAGCAGCACATGCTCGAGCAACCGCTGCAGAGGCGCGTGCACGACGGACAGGCGTGACGCTCACAGCGCGCGCAGGGTT
The DNA here is from genome assembly GCA_026774425.1 of Petrocephalus zakoni. Taxonomy (NCBI): domain Eukaryota; kingdom Metazoa; phylum Chordata; class Actinopteri; order Osteoglossiformes; family Mormyridae; genus Petrocephalus; species Petrocephalus zakoni. The sequence goes on from JAODKN010000027.1 coordinate 15,401,420, forward strand.
TCCGCGACGCTGCCATCTTCAGGCACATGCAGCACACGGCGGAGCCCTCCGGAGCACCTGGCCGGCGGCGAGGACAGGCACAAATGTCACCGTGACGGTTCCGACAGTGACCACAGGTCTACACAGGAAGCAGCACGGACAGGCTGGAGAGAAAGACGTCTAACCTGTGCGAGTGAGTGTGTGTGTGTGTGTGTTGGGGGTGGGATTTCATGGTATGGTTACTCTCAACTTTAGAAGATTAGGGTGAAAAGTTACACATGTTCACTGATTTGAAGGCAGATTCCACATCATCTTTGCACAATACTGGCCACAGAAGCCTGGTGTCATTCTCCCGCAGACCAGTGCAGACCAGTGTGGCCTGACCTGCAGTTGCAGTGGTTCTCCTCAGCCGGCCATCCTGTCCGATTAAGGTCTGTCCCGGCAGCAGTGTGTGGCTCCCGGCCTGGGCCTCGCCATTCCCTGCCATTCCCACCTCTGAACCCTTCCCCTCAGTCTCCAGCTGCCATATCCTGCCCATTACTGCCTTGGTTCCATTGAACAGCAAGTTCTTCGTTTTTTCTGAGAGAGGAAAAAAAAGAGAAGGTTAGACTCAGCTGAGAAGGGACACAGACCTGACATGCATATGCAAACAACGCCGACATCCAGTCAGAACCACAAGCTCTCGGGCAGCTTTCCAGCCTCCAACAGCACCGGACAAACGCTACGGAATCCGACCCCCTCCTCGCAGAATTAAAATAAAGCCTACAAACTAAAAGTTCCGAACCGTCTTACCGTCTTGACAGAATAGGTCAAGCGCTCGCTGACAAACAGCCATGTTTACGCGGATCAGAGACTAATATTATGCAGGAGTTGGACACCACATCTGTTCATTAGGAGACCCGAATCCGCAGAGCAGCAAGGCCGCGCTTCGGCCCCGGAGCCCCCGGTCTCAGGGGGGTCACCTGCTGACGGCCGTCAGATTACTAAATTACTAACTTTTTTACATTTTAAAGGCCTTAAACGCTCGGGTTCGGGACGCACCGGTACCGTAAGCCTGCGAGGCGCCCGGGCCCCGAGCAGCACCAGGCGGCTGAAGGCGCGACGGCGGCGGGGGGCAGAGCGGCCGAGGGCGGCCGGCTGCGCGCCCGCTCCCCGGGGACCGCGAAGGCCCGCGAAGGCCCGGCCGAGCGCCGCACTCACCGTATATTTCCTGCCGGTATTCGTTCCCGAAAACGCCGTGGCGGTGCAGCTCCTTCTGGCCGATGTGGACTTTGTACTGGGAGGAGAAGGTCTCGGCGAAAGGACACGCTCGTTTGGGCATTTTCCCGAAAATGCAGACTCCGTCCCCGCAGACGCCGAGCTCAGCGGCCGGTTACCCGAATAAAAGATGAAAATATTGACAAACTAGACGAAGTTCGCACTTTCGCGGGGAACGAGCCTATTAAACTTTGACCCCGGCCACGTGATTTGTAGTCTTTATTTTCAGTCACATGGTCTTGTTTTACATACCATGAATATGCATGCTGTATTTTCAAATTGGATTGGCTTGAACGTTTCATAATAAATTAAGAAATCTCTAAATACTAGGTCGCACCTGTTTTACAGTTATTTCTGATGTAACTTACTGAGATCCATTTACAATTTGGATTTAAGTTCTGAAATGTTTAAGGCTACACAGTGAAAATGTAGTTGTAATGTGCTATCACTGTTTTTACCTGGTTATTTAATAATCAGGGCTGGTTTTATATGTACGACGTCCATTTTTAGCTTGGAAATAAATACATAAGTGGATTATTTTTAACTGTTTACATAACCTATTTTCCACCTGTGTTATCGCTTCAGCCTTAAGGTCCATGTTTTACGTTGGCCGGATGAGTTGTGTCATGCAAGGGTAAGTTAAAATGTGTGTGTGTGTAAATAATGTTTGCCACAAAGTACAGCGAGCACCAGATTTTATTTCCGTCTTTATATTTTCTCTAAATCACACTGCTGCACATTCTTGAAAGACCGAGGACGCAACTGACATCTGCTGCAGGGAAGATGGGCTCAGCCACGCAGATACCTTTCAATCTGAGTACTCTTGTGTTCGTGAATCGTGTTATGCCGTGAAACTAATTCTCGTACCTCGATAAAAGCAAACAAAAGTGCACAATTTTGCTCAGTGGGATAGCTCACAACATAAAACTGCCAATACAAAGGTCCCAACATTACCGGATAACAGTGAACTGAAGCTTACACATTTATACCAATTCATACAACAGTAAAATACTAATTTACAACAAAAGGTGAATGTCTATATTAAAACCAAGTTTTGCCACCGAATACTGGCCAATGTTTATTCAAGTTTATTGGTGTGACATTACAGTCAGGATGCCAAAAAATATTACAACCAAAGTGCATTCAAATTTCACTGCAGACAATGAAAGGAACTGGCATAGTATCAGCCAGTATTATCTGAGTGACAGACTTTCCTGAGTACACATATGCAAAAGTCTGCAGTAACTGATCTGTAGAATACTCCAGGAGGACAAGTTCAGTCATTGTGGGATGGCATGTGATGTTGTAGGTTAGGAGTGTGCACTTGTGTCCGGAAGGCTGTTGATTTGAATCCCCTGTGCAAGTCCCTTACCCTAAAAAACTGCTGCTCCAGGTGCACTGGAAAGATCACTGGCCCTGAACTCTGACTCCAAGCTTCGTTCTCACCTGAACATGTGTGGATGTCTCATAGAAGAGCAAGGTGTATTAGCCACCTGAAGAATGACAATAAATATATTCTTTGGGGTGCATAATTACCACCTGCTTAGCATTGATTCTGACTGAGAATATGTCGGTGCTAATTAACCTATGGAGCATAACTCAAAAAGTGAAATGCAAGAAATATATTTTTTTAGTTGAGCTGGCTTCATGCAAAACATCTGCTAACAAAACCATTGATCTGTATACTGAAAAGTTCTGTGTGCAGGACACTAAGCCCAACACCCCCTGTGCAGAGAACACGGCCTTAATGTGCTAGCTGGGACAGGTTTATGAAGCCTGGAGACATGTATTTTACAGGTGGCTGTTTACATTGAACCCTATGGGTTTGTTTGGGTTCACTGATGTTTGTCCCATCCCTGCTTTACATAAATGAGGCAACAGTGTGGCTTAAACAGTGTGGTGCATTGTGGGTCAATGTGTATGGCTTGGAGAGAAGGTTGGCTCTGTTTCCTAGAACATCTGGATCATGGACTCCCTTGACTTTCCAACACCGACCCACTTAACTGTGAAGAGAACCCAGACACAGGAGCATGAAGATCATAGAAGATCAGCTTCACCTTCACACCAAAACAGTTTGTGGGAGTTTGACGAAAAATCATTTCAGAGAGTTCAGAGAGATCAATTAATCAGATACCCAATCAGGACCAAGACATCTGATTGGTTGGTCTCACATCTGACACATGATCTGATTGGTTACCTCTCTGAACCAATCATTTTTCATTCTGCCTTCAGAACATTTTTTCTAACTCCCATGGGCACCAAAATAGCCCAGAATTAACAAAAGGTTTCTCAGTTATGGTCATTGTCTCTGGATGATTGCATCTCATTTCAAAGTCCACTTACTGGGGACACCAACTTGGTTCTCCACAAAGCGAATGTAGTTCTGGGCCTTGGGTGGGAGGTCGTCCCACTTCCTTGCTGCCGTTGTGTCGCTCTTCCAGCCAGGCAGTGTTTCATACTCTACCTCCACTTTGTGCAGGACTTCCATATTTGCTGGAAGAACATAAATATGCACATGAGAAAGCAATAGGATACAACTGCAGCTTTACAAGACCCTGGCTCTTGAGGTCCTTACTCAGTTCTGAGTATATGCTGAAGCAAGTCTGATAAATACCTTGCTTAAGAGCAAATATGAAAGCTTCTCTCAGCCATTAGAAAATGCTGCTTCCAGTGATATTTAATAGCCTTGTTTGTGTGGAAACCAAAGCGAATCTTCAATTCATGTATTCAGTGACAATACTGAAAATTGGAAATGGTGGGGTGCTCGGATTCATAAGCGCTTATAGTTGGTGTAGTACTCATTTATAAATACAACCTGTTTATTTTTTAAACCCATACCTGGGAAATAAGGGATTCTTTTGCCGTTGAGTTTGTAGGCCACGCCCACTTTGATTTCATCCAGCACGTCGAGGATATCCAGCTTTGTCAGTGCAAAACTGTGACAGAAAGAGGTCAGAGAATCTCAGGTTTCACAAGAACAACGACGGCAAAGCCCTGCAGAACCTACAGGAAGGCTGTCTGATCCTGCCCAGTCCTGGCCAATGATGTAATTAGACTTCTCTTTGGAATCTGAGGCTTTTAGCTGAAGAAAGGGAGCTGGAGGCCCTACAGAATAGGGATTAGACCACAAAGGATCTTATCACTTATTCTACACACCAGTAGGTGGGGCTAGAGTATCACTCTTTCCCTTCCCGGTTGGCATGAAACAGAGCAGACAACTGGGGCTGGTCGCACACTTACGCGGTGAAGCCATTGATCATGTGGGCGTAGCGGAGTATAACCAGATCCAGCCATCCACAGCGCCGCTTCCTTCCTGTGGTGACCCCCACCTCGTGCCCCCTGGTCTGAAGCAGTTCACCTATTGGCTACAGGAGGGACAGAGCAGTTCTATCATTTTATCAAACACTTCCAGAGCACAAATTATATGGTATACTGATACCTATGCTTAAGCTTTACAGCCAGTAGGCAGCCCTGACATTAGTGCACAGTTCTCATGCTTATTGATAGCGGTTTTCCATTGGAGGCTCTTTGCTGGACACTTACATTGAGCTGCTCTGTGGGAAAGGCTCCAATGCCCACTCTGGTCGTGTAGGCCTTAACCACGCCGTACACCTCTCCCACGTTCTGAGGGGGAACACCCAATCCAGTACACACGCCACCCACGGTGCAGTTTGATGATGTCACAAAGGGGTATGTACCTGAAGACAGGGGACAGATTAAGGACTTTTACTGTCATTGTGCCAGTGTGGTTGCATCGCTACAATAAAATGGAATCCCTTGGGAGATTCCATGTATCATAAGCAATTAGTAAACCTCCAGGAGGACACTTTCCCCTTCCGGGGGGGCTCTGCCACCTGTTCCACGTCGCATGCCTCAGAGCCCTGACCAACACCTGCTGGATGACATCATGGTCTCTGTGGTGTTCCTCCCTCATAACAGGCATGACCTGATGCACTCTCCCCCAGCAGCAGGGCGGTGGTATCTCCTTACCAAAGTCAATGTCAAGCAGGGCAGCATTGGCTCCCTCAACCAAGATCTTCTTTGGGGATCCATGAATAGCTTCGTACATGAAATAGACACCGTCTCTCACCATGGGCCGTATCCTTTCTGCGTATTCCTGTACAGGAAGCAGAACCAATGTGCTAATCAGAGCGGCCCAGTCACTCCTGCTTGGTAGATTCTGGGTGGTATCTGCTGCCCACAAAGAAACACACACAGAATGATGGAGCTGAGTCCCCTCCAGCTACCTTCAGCTTTTTCAACTGTGCTTCTGCATCTATCTCCAACATGGGGAACATGGACTGGTACTGCTGGGCGAGGTTCTTGAACCTGGAGATAAGCAGAGAACCACATTAATTCTAATGGCTCAACAAGAGCTGACACCATCTGGGAGCGATGGACCCCAGCCATGACGTCCACCTGCATGTACCTCAATTCCTGCTATATACCTGGCCGAGAACTCCTTAAAATCAGCCAGAAGGTCGCAGACTCTCAGCCCTGTTCGAGACGCCTTGCTGGAATATGCAGGGCCAATGCCTTTCTTAGTGGTGCCAATACTGTCGGAGAGCAAAAACAGGCATCGCTGAAAGGGACTAACTATTATCTCTGCATTCAAGGAAGCCTAGAGGATGACAAACGCGAAACTCACGATGCTTCTCAGCTGTTTTATAACCATTATTTAATTCAGGCCTAATTTCCTGTGCTTACTTCTTCCCTTCCTGTGCTTGTCTCTGGAGCTCCTGAAGTCCATCCACAGCCTGGTGGAAATCAAACACTGTCGAGGGTAGTAACAGACACCATCAACTGTACTGTAGCATTGCGCTAATGGTCACCGTGCAGTATCTAAGAGGACAGGCAGAGGACATACAGAGGACATGCAGAGGACATACAGAGGACATACAGAGGACATGCAGAGGACATGCAGAGGACATACAGAGGACATGCAGAAGCCTCCGTCCTACGAGCTGGGTTTGTTTGTTGCTGCCGACAGCCACACATACCGATGTGGGCCCGATCGGAGATGACCAGTCGCTTCTCCCAGCCCTTGAGCCCTGCAGGGGGGACAGAGTCTTTCAGAGCCTGTCGTGTTACTACGTGGGAAGCAGCTTTCAGAAAGAGATCAAATTCCCAAACCTTTCTTCTCATTTTTGTCCCCTTCTTCAAACAAGCCGGGTAGATGTATGACCACTCCGTTACCTGAAACGGAGCAAGTCAAGGAGTCGATAAAAAGCCACAACAGTAGACACCCTTCAGCAGACAAGCTGGAGAGTTCCTTCTTTCAGCTTCCTGTCCCGTAGTCCCAATGGACCCTATCAAAGGCCCTGATATTCATACCAAAGTCTTTAAAAATAAGCCTGTTGGCTTAGGGTGGAATCCAGCTATATCTGCCTTCTCTCACAGTAAGAACTGCCATAAAAAAGTGTGGATATAGTGGAAAGCAATACATACCAATGAAGGAAATTGCTTTGGAGTTGATGATCCCACTGGGAAGGAGGTGGAAGTCATATTCCTTGCCGTCCACCACCACTGTGTGACCAGCATTGTTGCCTCCCTGCAGACAGGAGGCGATACAAGATTATTGGAGACTTACTGACTTCACCAAGGACGTCAGAACACCGTATGAGACTCTCTCTCCTATGAGGCAACTGACTATTTTGTTCTGGGAGCTTACAATGGGTGTTCTGGCCAGAGCACCACAGCATACATTCTATATTCAATCCATTGTGATCTCAGGAAAAAGGACCTCAGTTTTTAAAAGAGCTGCGACTGAAATGTGCTCTAGCTACCGGTTGCATTAGCATGGGTTCAGCTCCATGTATTGAGTGTGAACTGGTGGTGGGGGCATGTTTTTTTTGGGGGGGGGGGGTGAAAACAGAAACTGAAGGAGTATGTAGTGGTGTAGCAAACCCAAATTTATTGG
>JAODKN010000027.1:15408585-15419029 GCA_026774425.1 Petrocephalus zakoni
CCTTCCCTTTCCCTCTGGTCCCCCCCCTGTTTGCGTTGGCCTCGGGGGGTGCGGGCCCTTCTTTTCGGGGGGGGGCGGCGTGACACCAGACACTGCAGGAGTCTGTAGTGGTGTAGCAACCCCAAATTTATGGGCTTGTTTTTCTCAGTAAGCGAAGCCCAGAAAGAGGTTCTGGCCCAACCACCTACCCACAGCTCCGGCATCCCACCCATCCCATTCCTGAAACCGAAGCGCTCACGTGCAACCCCCCCGCCCCCAGTAGTTCTGCAGAGAGAGCTATTTTAATCGGTAGGCTTGGGGCAGCATGACTGTCCCCCACCTCCCCTCTGGGGAAAGGCGCAGACCCCCTGCCTGCCCTTCTCACGTGTCAGCCTCCCCAGGAACGCGACCCGGCTCTCTCCGCGGCGGCCAGCGTGAGGAATGCGCCTGCTGATGTCCGCCGGAGGACGCTTACATAACGGCAGGGTGAACTTACACATCGCTCTGCGGATGAGAGAGCAGCTTCAGACACCGAACGATTAAAGTCTCAAATAGGACCTATTTGGGGTGTTTGGCGTTTAGTGTTAAAGCTCAGGCAGCATCCTCAATTTGAGTCGGCAGGGGGCGCAAATCTGCCAGACTGTCATTGAGTAAGTCTACCAGTAAGTTTGTACAGACACAATAAACAGCACTTTTAAATAGAATCTACTTATTTGAGCTATGCTGAGATTTCAGATTTTTGTTTTTTATGCTAGTAAAATTACATGTATCAACAAGATATGCTTCTGTTGAGCTTATATTTATAAAACGGTGATGGCAGAAATGGAATTTTGAGTTGATGCTACTCAGAGTTAAAGTATCCAACGTGGGAAAAACTCTCAGTAAATGACAATGCTTAATAATCCATTCAATCATGGATTCTGAACCCTCATTTCACCCAAAACCAACATAAAGTATTATTTTACTCCAAATGAAAGTTCAGCACAGTTTAGTTGCACAACACTACAGATCCATTATTACAGAGAGAAAAACACATCTTAATTTTTTTCATTAAAATAAGATCATCCTGCAGGGGTGAACAGTCAGCAATCAACTTCTACTTGTGATAGCCAGGTTATGTTGTTTTTATTCAATGACTTTGATTAATCCAAAACTTGTGGTCCCAGTAATATGTCCAGTGTCTGCTGATGTCCAAGTAATTAACTGAAAATATCCCTTGACCTAATGTTTGAACTACCAGTCAAATGTATCTCAAAATAAGTGCAGTTCAGGGCCTATCTTAGTTGACCTGGGCTTTTATAACTATTTACATCTAATACAGACTTTACAAATAAAAAAACAGAAACGTATAAATGGTGGTTTGCTGTGATAATGATCTTCCTGGATAGGAAAAACCTCTTGCTTGATGTTAAATTCCAAAACAATCTGGTTTTTGGTTCTCCATTTTCAGCCAGGCAACTAGTTTGTTTGTTTGAAAAGCTGAAGAATGTATCATCGGTAAAGACAGTAAGCTGTAAACTTTGTACTTGAAACAAGCCCATATTGAACACGGAAAGAGGGTCTCTGTAAATCTGTATGTTTGCAGAGATGTCATAAGACCTGTCCTTGCCTGATGTCCCTGATAAAAAAACTCAAAGTGAAAACAAATGAATTGAAACAAGAGATAGGAAATGAGTAACTGGATAAAATCCCCAGGGGTATCTCAACAGGACTGGCCTGCATGCGAAAGACTAGAAGCACCAGGAGTCCTACCTTAATGATTATCCTCTGCTCTGAGTAATTAATAACCATCCCCTTGTTAAACTCAAAGGCCATGTTCTACTACAGAATCATTTTTACAGATTACATCACTTTCCCATAGTTGAGGCACAAATTTCCAAAACGAAGCCCTTATTTGCTGTTATTGGGATGAGATCCCCAGCGAGCTACAGCCAGGCATCTTCATCATAAGACACAGCATTGGGAACCAGGACTCACTCAGTCCTCATTTACTCAATCGAAGAATCCCATGGACTGAGTTTTTGCTCAAGTACACCCCTCCTATAACACCCCAGGGCCCTGTCCAGGAAAAGCAGCTAGCAAAAAAGATGGATGGCAACATGCCTATAGATACAGAGCAACTGACAACAAAAGCCAATCAATTATATGAACCTACACACGTCACTAAAGATTACCCTCCCTTTACACAACACATTGTGTGTGACATTTTTCAAGAGATGGGGATCCGTCGTGGCCAAATGTTCTATAGACATTCAGCCCTCAAATGAGACAAAGTTTAGGACACTGTGGTCAGCCTGGAGTGTAAGTGACACCAAGCAGATTCCTCGGAGGGGGCTTCCTAGCTGGTGACGGCCCTTCCAGTCGCTCTGGTTACACCGGCCGCTTGTTTGTTATATTTATAGTGACCCTGGTGCTTCTGATGTGACATTTCACGGTGCGCATCTGAAGCGTCTTTTCCAGCCGCTGGAAGGAAAAGTTTCCACCGGCCGAATGCAGCCGCTCTTACATTGCTCATACATTTGTCACGTTTGCACATAAGAGACGTGCTCATTCATAACAGGAACTGGATCAGAGCACCATGCAGATATTCCGCGATTGCCCGTCTGACAGTTCCCTTATTTACGGAACAGCTGATCAGATTTTTCTCCTCTTACCACTCGGCATCGCCACCGCAGAAATAAACTTATTAGAGAGCTTCTTTGTGACGGGGAAGGACAGTGTTGCCGCTCCTTCACGCTTTAACCTTCTGCAAATTAAAACTCCACCGATCTCCGGTGGAGGAGCTGCAGCCTATGTTACCTGGCATCTGCAGACGACGTCGGCGTCCGTTGCCAACAAGTCGACGACTTTGCCCTTGCCCTCGTCGCCCCACTGCGCCCCGAGCACCACCGTCACTTTGTTGGGCGCCTCGCCGCGGCTCCGCTTCATTCCGGCGTTCGCGGGGTTCTTAGCAGGGTTCTTAGCGGGGTTCGCGTACGTCTTATGGTCGTTCGCCGGCCAGCCGCTCGACATGTTCGTGCCAGCGCAGTCGCGACAGCTGCGCCGAAGGGCCCGGCCGCTCCGCCGGTATATACACCCCGCGCCCCGGGGGACCAAATATGGGCCAAGCAGCCGGTGATGTCAGGGGCCCCTGATATCACAAAGTGGGATTATAACTCCCACTGAAATGCATGAGGAAATCGTTTGGAATCTTACTAGCCAAAATAGAATTTCCAATATCAGGAACTAGCATTTTAACTAGTTAACATTGAATTTCTGATATCAAGAATGTCCATTCTAACTGTTAGAACTGAATTTTTCATGTCCTCTAAATACGAATTAATGCTAAAACGGTTTGCCATAAAAGCTCATCCTGATGATTTCTTTGCTTCCTACTTATTGCAGCTCTCACAAGTTCCACGGAGGCCCAGATCCGAGAAGATATTTCTAAAACCACATTATAGGTCCTACGTACGTCCTTAAAAACGTCAAGTCAAAGGCATAGACGGTGCTGCAAGGTCGATCTTTATTTATGTGCGTCTCAGAGACAGGATAATGAATTGTCATTAGTAGGAAAACACAGTCTGGCGTCACATAAAAGGAAAATACAAATCTAAAGAAAGACTTCAGCTCAATAATATAAAGGACGACTCTGTCTTACAAATGTTCCGTAAAAGGACACTCATATCAAAACTAAAACAATATAAGCCTTTTGTTTTTTTGGTAGATTTACAAAACGGTCATGTTTTAATACTCTTCTATAAGTTACAAGTCCACAGCTGTAACAATAAAAGAAAAACAGGTACGTTCATATCTATGTGCACATAATAAATTATATAAAAAAAGATATTCCACAGATTTTCCACAGCAAATCAAGCAATTGATTAATCTGCCATTTGTGTTCTTGTAGAACAGTGCAATGCAAATGTAATCACTATACATGCGGAGCTGTAATATTTTCTCCAATACATGACAGTTTTTCCCCGATGACAACCACAGGGAGTATAGTTAATTGAAAATCACAAATTCAATACTACCATTAGGTTACTTTCCACTCTTTTCTGAAATTCCAAAAATGTGCCCTATACATCTTGGTACAGTTTCCCCCCGAAAAGCACAGAAATGCCATCCATTCTGTCAGACTGGTAAACAGTGTACTTCATCCACAAGTCATCTTCACTCAAATGACATAAATAACTGATTGTAGGCCGTAGCCTGGCCAAACTCATGGTGATATAACAAAAAAAAATCATTTCCTTTGACATTTTGTCTTCTTTTTCTTGTAACCACCTACAAAACAGACAGAGTATAGTTAGTTTCCAAACCAGCATAGCAATGGATCCTAAATCTATAACGAGCCCGACGTCGTGGAGGAATAGCCGGAAATGTAGAAAACAGATTTCATAAGTGTTATTGGCATCACAAATTTCTGAGAAAGCCGAGAAGGTTGTATTGCCTCCATGCCTTTCCCAATATTGTCAGGGTGGGGTGTCAGTTGAAGAAGGATGATGCTTATGGGTCATTCAGGTAGGTACTCAGACGTGTTAGTGGGTTAAAATCACATAGCTCTGAGTATTTCACTGTCAGATTAGGCTACATATTAAACTATGTTTCATTGTATATTGAAAATCCCACTCATTCAACTCTATTGTGAATGGCGCTATATAAAAACAATTTGAACAAGTTCACTTCAATTGTGAACTTGAAGTGATTCGTGTATGCAAAATCTGGAGGGTTAGACTTGGACAAATGAAAGGTCACCTGGAGCTGAGAGTATAAATTCTCGATGGAAAGACTTGCTGTAATGTCAAGAGTCTCGAGCAGAGGTCCCCAACCATTTTTGGCCCCGAGGGCCAAATTGCACCTGCAGTGCAAAATCAAGGCCCACTGCATTGGAAACGGTGGGGGATATCACACTGCCAATCTCTTCACAGGGCCAGTTTTTGGCAGGAATTTTGTCAATCAATTGTCTGTAACTCTAACAATGGAAGTTTTATGGCTCGGATGTGTCTTACACATCCCATCTGCTCACTGCCTTCACAATATTCCAATAGGTCACAATAAGAGGCAGTCAGGCAAAGAAAAGCAGCAACAGAAGCGAACAGAGAGGAGACCGGTTACACCAGGAGCAGATGAGGAGCCATCTAGCAGCATGGAGAGAAGTTAGAGGAGGTAAAGGCTATGTTCTTCCTTTTGCCCACCCGCTCCCACAGGAGTTAGCTGGACACGCAGGAGTTTGACCTACCTCACTGCAAAACACACCCATTATGTTTTGGATGCCTGTTTCCATTGTAACCTTCTGCTTCAGAAAATTAAAGACAAAAGGACACACTGAAGGAAACTGGCAAGTTTTATGCAGCTGATATTATGATTCTGTCACAAAGGTGTTTGTATTAGACAAGCATGTTAAAAAAAAAAACTCTGGAAAGTGGACAAGGCCTGCACGCTAGGCACTCTGACATTCTCAGAGTTTGGATAAAGCTTAAAATGGCATATTCATATATATCGGAACGAGGACACGGCTGTTTGCTGACGGCGTGCACCCCACCTCTCACACATGTTAAAAAGTGCTGTGCATATTATCTTTATTAGTTTGCACAATACAAAACAAACACGAACACAAATACATTACCTTCTGCACCCAGCTTTTTATTTTTCTTCGAGTGTTTCTGAGACTTTTTCGTTCCAGGCTTTAGGAGGGCGGAGGCAGGTACGGAGTCAGGCGTCTGCAAGCCTGTGCCGTCTCGCACGTCGCTCCCGTCTCGCACGTCGCTCTCGTCACCACCGCTCCCGTCACCGTGCACATCCCCGTTGCCCGCTCCACTGGATCCGGCCTCGTGCCCAGCCGTGTCAGAGGGCTCAGCAACTTCAACATTTCCATCAATGTCTGCAGACGCAGCGTCAGGTGAAACGGAATCGCACACACTAGGGCCCCCTTCTGGTGTGTTATTTTCATGGGCTCTGGCACACTCCGGCTCTCTGCCGCCGCTAGGATCATGTTCGGGTACGTCCCTGTCCGTGACTAGGGGAGGGGTAGAGAACGTGTGCGTGTCATTAACTTCCGGCGTAAGTGGGCAGCCCCCAGAGCCTCCTGACTGAGACTGGCTTGGGTCTTGGGGGTCGGCCCGAGGCTCCTCAGCCTGCGATGAGGCTCCTCCTTCTGGGGGCGTGGCAGGGATCTCCGTCTCCACCTGCTTTTTGCTTGCAGGGGAGCAGCTGGTCAGCGTGGCCTCGGGTGCCCAGGCTTCGGCTGCGTCGCCGGCAGACTTTGCATTTGGTCCTAGAGCAGAGGGGAGGGTGTGGGTGGCTTGGTTAGTACTGCAGTACACCCCCACCACCGGTCTGCACTTGGGGGGGGTGAGGGAGAGGCAGGCAGGCAGCACAGGGGCCACAGACACGAAACAGCCAACGGCGTCAGCAGCGACGCGCCGGAGCGGTCAGTGCGGTCAAGCGGCAAAGCAGTGTTAAGGCCGGAAGCGGAGCGGGGGGGCGGGCTCAGCGTGAACGCGGGGGGGCGGGCTCGGTCCTTACCAGGCTGGCCATTATCCCTACGCATTTCACTAGAGGGACGGCTTTCCGTCTCGCACCTGGGCCGAGTCTTCCTCAGCTGGAAGCCCTTCCGGATATCTGCCAGCAGGAGGTCCACGATGCAGCCCTCTTCCTGCACCGCAGGGCCCTTTCGTACTGGGGGGGGGTGGAGACGACACCACATGTTTCAAAAGACCCCAAATATTTAGCATGTAAGCCAGTAATGCAGAACATGTGGGTAGCGACATGAGGGGGGGTTAGGGTTAGGGTTAGGGGGGCTCACTGATCTTTCCGCCCTCCCCCTTCTGCCGCTTGGACTCCTCCTCAGCCAGCTGCTGCTTCCGCTTTTCTGCTTTGGCAGCCTGTTCCTTGCGGGTCTGATTCTCCTGGAGAACACGGGGGGGTTTACGATAGATAATGAGACACCCCCGATGGCCAGCAGTAGCATCTAACCCTAACCCTAGCACAATCAGACTTTGGTCGGCTCCTGCCATAACAAAGCTCAGCCTCTATGTGGCTGACATGTTACACGTTAATGCCAACTTATCTTCACCCAATGAAACAATTCCTTGGCCGTTGGCACTTGCCGTTGCCTAACTGCACCCATGTTTGGTAGCCAGACTATTGCGCTGAAGGATATCCAGACTGCCCTCACCTTGAGGCTCTTGATAAAGAGGTTCCTGAAGGTCTTGATGGTACCAAAGAGCTCTTCCAAGGAAAGGCGGGATGGATCCTCACACAAGTACAGAGCCAGGGCCGTCCTCTTCTGCTCTATAGCAGCAAGGCGATCCTCCAGAGCCCTGCAAGCCTCCAGGTTGCTCTACAACACAAAACACTATTAGTAACCATCAAAGTCCTACAGATACTACAGGTAACACAGGAGATGGCTACTGCACATCTATGATTATGCTCTCTTTCGACAGGTCCTGCATCCTTGAAGCCATAAGATACCATATCTGATGCAGATGCATGGGTTTGGTCTTACATTTCTACCATTGTGAGGTTTGACGATCTAATGAGGTAGAGATATTACTACCAGGCCATGTGTGCAAACTCAGCTTCCCAGAGCTGTGCATTTTGACAAACTGTGGGATTTGAGAACACACCTCAATAGTATCCAAGTACTGGCCCTTGATTTCCTCCATGGAAGAGGAGGCCACCTTCTTCTGAATATCCCTGAGACGTTTGAAGAGTGAGTTTGCCTCTGTCTTGACCGACTCTAGGTTCACCCTGTCAGATGTAAAAGGAGGGTGTTATTCATCCACACCTACATTCTCTCAGAGCAGAGGATCCTGGGAAATGGGACGGGTGGGAAGAGTGTGGCAGAGCTCACCCGGCGGCCAATTCACAGATATTAAGGTCATCTGGGAGGCTGAGAAGCTCGCGGTGATGCTCTTCTGCCTCCTGTGTGTAAGTAACATTCAGAAATGCAGGGGCTGGCATCATGGTGGTCTTCAGGCACCGTTTTCTAATCACTACAGGAGTAATAACCCATTTAAATGGCGGAGAAGATGCATTTCCACATATGTTGTTGTCATTGTACCTCCAGGATGTGATGGAGAAGAGTGATACGGGACTTATTGGCTTTGGTCTCGGTCAGCTTCAGCAGGGTACTGATCTTAAACCCCTCCGCATTCCCGGTATGGCTGCCCTGTCAGTGACGAGCGGGTCGTTACCAAGGTTACCGCCATCATCAGCAGCCCCGATGGGTCTAGTCAACAGTGGGTCAGGTGCATGTCAGTCTCACAGAGTAAGAGGCAGGGAAGACATGGCATCCTTACATAGTTCAGGAAGTTTCCGACGTTGAGGATGAGCTTGCAGAAGCTGGGCAGCCGAGTGCTCTCCTGGACACCTAATGGAAAAAAGCTAATTGTCAGATGTAAAAGCACTCCAAGCTGCCTTCTGCACACTTAGGGACAGAGCAGTCGCTGGAGCTACGGAATGTGCAGCAAGACAAACTCTGTCAAAAACAATGTTCAGAGGCATTATAACTAAAATCAAAATGGAAGAGAGTGAGAACCAGAAAAACATTCTGGTTCACAGAAAATATCCAGGGCTCACAGAAAGTCTTGGGACACTTATTTAGCTAAGTAAAAATGTTGCAATTTTATTAGTTTCATATAACAAAAGTCCACAGACAAGCAAAACTTAAAATATCCGCAAATATCTTACGCACAGATTTTTGGTTGTTTCTTTTTTTTTTTTACAAACCGATTCATTCAGTTCTGTTCTTGCCATTTTGCTATTAATTGCTGCTGTAGTCATTGGCACCCAAAGCAATATTAAATATAAAACGTGTTATTACAAAGGTGTTACTAATTAAAAAGCACACAGTGATGCTTTTTAACTTAGAACGGCTCTTTCGGAACTATAATTTGGATTTCAATTATTATTACTACTTGAAATGAATATTTCTGAATCTCTTGGCAGACTGCCTTTCATAAAGGCCCCACCCTGGGCCCCCCAGGGCCACACTTACTAACACAGGCTCCATCCACCAGCTCTGCCTTGGGCTTCAGCATGTCTAACAGGGACCCCGTCTCCTCGCAAAGCAGCATGCACTCAATCCTCAGTGGGTAGCTGAAGGTCACGGGTCCGAGGGCAACGAAAACCATGTGTGAATCGACATGCTGTTAATGCAGGTTCAACTTTAGCAAATTTATGTGGCTCAAACGTTACCAAGGAACATTCAGAAGCAGGAGGTAAAAATGGTCCACACTAGCCAGCTTGTCATTCTCACCCTGGAAGGACTTCAAGTTCTCAATCTATGTGAAATGAAAGAACAGGGCTGTCATCTTAAACGTGAGCCAGCCTCCTATGACATTGTTATCTCACACAACCACCAGGGGGCAAAATCCCCACGCGGTTCAAATTTAAAAAATGACAGCGGCTACAGGATCAGAGCTATGGGCACCTCGTATATGCCACCGAGGACATCACCTAGCCAACCTACCTCATGCTTCTCTGGAAGGAGCTTCTGAAGTTGTTTCAAGACCTCCACATCAAATTTAGATCTGTCCCCATTCTGAATCATGGCCACAAACTCCTGATTAGAGCTATTAGTGAGAGAGAAAGGAGAGAGCATGTTTTCCACAGGAAAAGGGGCTATCAGACACGGTAAGCAAAGCAGGGGAACGTACCATCTGAATTGCTTCAGAAAAATGTTCAGATTCAGGCTTTTCTTTGGCTCAATGAAAGAAATCTGCGGTTAAAAGATCAGATGTCATTCCTGTCTCCAGGTGGCGCTCAGACAGCAGAGAGGCAGTGACCCCCACCGCTGAAACCTAAGCACTCACCTCCTTCGGCTCTTTCTTGGGTGGTGCGGTCGACCCCTTGTCCTTGGTTTCTGCCACAGGCAGACAGAAGAGCTCCTCGATGCTGGAGTAGTCTGGCTCCAGGGGACCGTCTACCTGCACGGAGGTCCACATGGACTGGCCATCTGTTTTCGGGGGGGGGCACAGCAACAGGAAGGGACGTCAGGCATGCTAGCAAATGTATTTATACAGCTTTGCAGTGGGAGGGGGCAAACTGAGCCATTCTATTCTGTTGAAAAAATAAACTTATTGTTCATTTGTACATACTATTCTGCTGGAATTATGGCTTTACACCAAGAACTACGATCTAGCAGTGGCAATGAGGACCATGACAATCCTCACCTGTCACCACCTTGGAGGGTAGCTTCTGCCAGTTGAGTTTCTTCATTCTCTGTTTGGGGTGGCGGCTGGGCTTGTATGAGGGAACAGGCACCTGGCCTAGACACTGGGACCTTCCGTCCACCACCTGTCCCCAGACAGGGGGGGGCGGGGCCAAGCCGGGCATACCAGGGGGCGGGGCTGGTGGCAGGCCCATTCCAGGTGGAGGAGGTGGGCCAGGAGGAGGGGGCGGGCCAGGGGGAGGGGGGATGCCCAAAGGTGGAGGTGGACCTGGAGGAGGGGGGATGCCCATAGGTGGAGGGGTA
>JAODKN010000027.1:15419241-15429568 GCA_026774425.1 Petrocephalus zakoni
AGGGGGAGGGGGGACGCCCAGAGGAGGGGGCGGCCCAGGAGGAGGTGGAGGGCCCGGGGGTGGGGGTCCTGCAGAAGGTGGGCCCCAAGGTAGAGGGGTCGGAGGGGGCAAACTGAGAGGAGACGGGGGCTGTGGCAGCTCTGTCTGGACAGCGCTGTCGCTCCTCTGTGGAGGTGGAGCACTGGACTTCCCCTTGCAGAGGACCAATCGCTCCATAATCTTCTCAGAGTCCAACTGAGCTGTAAGGCATCCCCAGATTTAACAGTGAGCTGAGAGAAAAGCGAGATGCTTGGGAACCACGTCACACACCCATGATTCAAGTTCATGGTCAGATATTTCTCAGATGGATTCATAGTGACTCTATAGCTAGAAGGGTGGCATAAACTGTGGAAACAAATAAGAAAAAACACTATGCAAGCAGAAATAAAACCTCAGTTGAGGACATGGAAGGAAGGACTCACTGTCCTGTGCCAGCAGCATGGCCCGGTTGATGATGGCGTCCAGTGCCTGCCACATATCTACCCTCTCCGGGCCCAGCAGCAGCAGGGCCTGCAGGATGGAGAGGAGGTGCAGGGAGACCGGGGAGCTGCTGACCTACAGCGAGGCGGGGCGGGAGGGAGAGGTGCTCCATTAAGGGGTTTCCAGGTAAGGCACCCAGCTGGAGAGGCTGAGGAACCAGAGCCGTCGTCACACAGGCTTCGGCAGCTGATGTGTGTGATACCAGGAGAGCTCTTAACCGGAGATACCGATAGGGGGCGCAGCCTCCCCCTCACGTCAAAACAGGTCTGGCTGAGTTATTAGAAGCTGAACTGTCCTGCTGAATGACCACATGAGAAATAAATGCCATCTGTGATGATGACCGCCATCACCGTGTGATTTTAAGGCACGATGCAGCAGGCTGACCAAAGCCGGCTGATACGTCGTTGATAAATTCACACCTGCGCTAGCGATTCTCGGCAGGAACGTATCAGTCGGAACATCTCTGTGCCTGAACCCACAATCACACAAGCCCACAGCCTATCGGACTGCCAGAGACTAACGCAGCTAGCTGGCAGCTCTCTGCAGCGCTGCGTGGGTGGTGCGCAGCGCTGCGTGGGTGGTGCGCAGCGCCAGCTGGCATTCACCTTGTTGAAGAGCACGGTGAAGACCTCCTGATGGTTTCCCATGTCAATGCCCCCATAGAGCCTCATAATCTCTTCCTCATCTTCAGCCATGGTCTCTTCAAATGCTTCACACTGGATGATCAGGTCAGCATCCTCTTGCTCCCTACACACACACACACACACACACACACACACACGTAAGTACGGTACTGTCATTGTCATCTGCACTGAGAGTTGTTTTAAGTATTGCAATATCAGAGTTTACAAATCAAAATGAATGCAACATCAGAGAACAAAACCTAATAGATACAGCATGCACGCAAAAACAATGAGTCGGTCAGGGCTGCCCAACTCCAGTCCTGGAGGGCCAGAATCCAACACAATTTGCAGATTTCCTTGTTCAGAAACCGTATTCAGCTAATTACCAGGTTTAATGGGCATGTTTGAGGAAAATCTGCAAACTGTGCTGGATTCGGGACCTCCAGGACTGGATTTGGGCACCCCTGGACTAGGTGGTTAAACGTACTGTACTCAATCGCATTTCAGCCACGTTTAGCAAAACGTTTCAAAAGCATTCTTCATGACTTAAGACGAGGACAAAATCTACACGCAGAGCAAACACACTCACCTTAATTTAGGCAGTATGTCCAGTAACTGCAACCCTATGAAAGAAAACAGCAGCACATCGTAATTAAAGAGCTGTTCAGGATGACTGTAAATCGTACATTTTGGGTGATGTCTAATTTCCAACCTGAAATGCACAGCTTGCATGCTTCCGCCCGGCTCTCAGGACGGCCATGAGCGCCGGACAGGTGTGCGCAATTAGCCGGCAATAAACCCGAAGCCGGCATGAATCGCTGCTGCCATTACATCCGCAAAGGAATAGCTTTTATTTGGCTTTAAAACCGTGTAATTCGGGGGTATTAAAGTAAAACCTTGCTGTTACCGTATTAGAAACGAATATATCAATTATATTTTTCCTGGGGCGTTGCTCGGATCCAGAGATGTAACCTGTACGAAGGTCATCTAATCTCCCTGAAGTCACGGTGATCGTAGCGATACGAAGGTTTAAGGAGACCAAGCAAAGCCCTGAACCAGGACTGCGGTGATGTATGAAATTCTCAAACTGCGAGCATGATTGTTTAGAACATCTGAGCCGAACAAATCATTCGTGGCTCGTTCGGATTCATTCGGGGCTTCAGCTCGTGACGCGTTTGCGCTTAACGGTGCATAAAATGTCAGCATTCTAATGCATGAATGCCAGGCATGTTATGCAAAAATTTATAATCACCATTCCGAAAAGTCACTAAATGTTTTGAACGTCACTAACTGGTATGGAACACTGCCTTCCATAAGTAGGACGGTGATTTTAATCAGGAGTCATATCTGGAGCAAAAACAAACAGAGAGGAATTGTGCTCTCAGACAGTGACGTGATCTCCCCTAGATTCAGGGCAGTTCTAAATTAAGGACGACCGAGGTGTATGGTTCTGTGGCAACCGTGTTCCTAATCAACCTACTTCCCCCCCATCACTGGGTTATTTTCAGGTAGGAAGAGGGGCTTTTTTAACGGCAGCCTGCCCGTCAGAAGCTGTGCCTGTGAGGAGAGCTTGGCTTCCTTATTTTCCTTCTCGGCTGTCAGGGGAGCGTGGCGAGGCCGGGCCGTACCGATGAACTCCTTGCGCAGCTTGTCTCTCCTGCGCAGGTCCTCTGCCCCCAGGATGAGGGCGTTGATGAAGCTGAGGAGCGTGACCATGTACGGCACGTTGTCGCTGCCCTGGAGCTCGCTCATGATCACACTGAAGCGGTACTGCTGAGTCTTCACGCTCTGCCAGGACATGGATGCACACAGGTACAGACATGCAAAGCAGGCACTGCACTCCTGATGAGTGGCTCATGTGCATCACTTCCTGTCTGCATTTCTCTGACTGGCTGAATCGGCACAATAAGAGGTAGGATTGCATGGTCCAAGCCAACAAGCAGTGGCAGATTTAGGCTGCTGGAAGGACAGGGGCCAAAACACTGTGTAAATGGTACGCTATTTATGGTGAAGTAGCGTCATCTGCATCACTGAAAGGGCACCCATCAGAGAGATTTTCTCTATTACAAGGGCACTTAATCATGTTTGCTCACTTGGAAAGGCACCTGAGAGGGCACCTCAGGTTTACCCCACTGCAGGGGCACCTATGTGGGGACCTCATGTTTACCCACTGCTTTCAGGTACCCTTTATGCGCACTGTGTCCCATTTCCTCTACTGGGAAGGGCCCCCTTTATCACGTAGGGGTGCCAGAGCGGGCACATCATAACGGCACCCATTTCCATTGGATGGGGAGCCACAGGGGCCGCCTACACCGCGGCAAGGGCACCTTATAGGACACTGCATCATATTCTCTCCTCTAATAGGGCGCTCCATCATCATACTCCCCCACATGAAAGTGGCACAGTAGGCGGCACATTTATTCCATGGAAGGGCAGCCAATAGCAGCTCTTTCGCTGCTCTAGAGGGCCTTAAGCAACATTTTATCAAACACGAGGGCACTGAGGGGGGGTGGTTCTGGAGTCCACCAGTGCCAACAAGGGCTTTTTGTTATCCACTCGTACTAATGTATGTACATTGGACAGTGTCATGCTGATGCTGACAGTCATCAGCACTGAGAACCTTCTGGTTGCCTGAGACGGCTGTAGTCTGGCATAGAAGTTTTAGTACTGATGTCAGTTCAATGTGGTTCTTGTTATTCCTGAAAAACACTGTGCCAAGATTTCTAATTTTTCTGTTTGAAGTGTTTCTCCAATCTCTGATCTATTTTCTCCTAAAAAGGTAATATTTGTCTTTTTTATTAGTGTAGTGTTCTCAATCCTGTTCCTGGAGGACCCCCTGTCAGAATGATTTTATTCCAACTCACACTGCTTTCAACTTGCAACATTCATTATTAGCCTGTTAAGCACCACCTGAGCCTGGTTATGGTAGGGTTAGAATGAACAGGGCAGGGGATCTTCCAGGAACAGGACTGAGAACCACTGAATTAGTCATCAAAAGCGGCCAATGTAATGCTTGAATTGATCTGTAGATGGCACCAGCACAATCAACACTGGGTAGAGACTTACCTTGTAGTGGTCCAGGGCATCCAGTGCCAGATTGTAGCCATCCACTGAGTACATACTGAGGGCCGCTAGCAGCTCAAACACCTGTTTCTTCACCATGGTGTTGGATGTGTCCAAAGCTGCAAGAGAAGATGGTCATGTCTCTCCACACCCTCCCCTGTTGTGGGTCCCCATAAGGCCTAGGTCTCGATTCCCCTCCCTCCCCCCTCCTTATACCTTGGCTTGAGTTATGCCTACTATTGATAACGGTCCTGAACTTTACTCCACTGCAGATGAGTGGCTTTGATGTGCACATGACGGCTCCAAGAAGCCCCCTTTTTGCACGTAGCTGGGTATGCCTTGATCAAAATCGTGAAAATGTGCTGGTAGGTAGCGGTTGTCTGGACAAATGTGAGGCGTTTCATGGAACATGTTGTGACAGTTTCTACTTGGTTCTACTTTCCCCATTCTCTGTAGGGCAAGGCGAACCAACAGACTGACTAGGGGGAGTAACAAAGGGCCCAGCTTGTCATTTCATCTCACACAAAGGTCTCCTCAGACAAAACATCCAACAGTGTTCTGCTGTGTCCATCACCCCATTTCCAAGTCACTGGTTGCCATGGACAACATATCTGTATAAACCCACTTCAAAGGCAAATCCTACACCATTCATGGAAGCATGCACAGGAGATCTGACAGACTATCCTAGCAAGCTGGAAGTGCTGGAAGCTACCTGCAAATAGTGATGGGGGAAAGAGGAGGGTCCTAAATGAAGTGTGTGAGGGTCGTGGTGCGCTGCTATTGGCTGAGTGGTTTAAGTGATTTTTCTATTGGTCATACTGCTTGGTTATACTGATTCTCAGGAAATCCCACCCACCTTGAGACAGCTTGCGCACGTAGCCCTCGTTGTCCACGATGAAGTTGATGCCGGCGGAAGAATTCATGACCGCGCGCACGCAGCTGACGCAGGTGAGCTGCAGCAGGGCGTCTGCGATGCGGGAGCAGCCGCGACCCGACAGCCGGTCCAGCGCCTCCAGCAGCAGGTCCAGGCCGCTCAGCTCCAAGAACTGCACCATCCAGGCCTGGTCGCTGCCTTCCAAGCGCTTCTTCAGGCCTGAGTAGTTGACCACGGTGGGCACCTGCAGCAGGCGGATGCACAGCTCCGCGTCTGCATTCTCCAGGTTGGCCTCCGGCTGCTCCGTGTCCTGAGAGGAGCCCAGGTGGCCCCGCACGGTCGCCCACTTCTTCTGGGCCTTTACCGATTGCATGCCGGCGAGGAGTGGACCTGCAGGAGAAGGAGCAGGGGTCACGCACCGGCTGAGCTCCTGTGGGACACCTCTGAATCAGGCCTCATGCTCTCCCAGTGTTTTGGTGGCTGGACTGGTTTGCGTCGTGCAGAAAGGTGACAGACCCTGTTAGAAGTTATCAAGTGAGCCAGAGGCTTTTCTCTTTGGGAGGAAGGAGTTTCTCTCCATATGATGTTTTCTGATGCAGTAGATGTTGCAATGCAGAGCACTCTCAACCTTCTCCTACCTCGTGCATGATTCCAGCCAAGTCTAAGGCGATTAACCATGTTTGATAGCAGCCTGTCAGGAACCACTAGATTAACAGTCAGGAAGCAGAAGATGGCGATGAATGACTTGGGTCCATGATCATCCTACCTTGTGGTGGTCTGATTGCTCAATTTTATGGTGCTTTTCCACTGACATTGAGGAACAGAGCCGTATCTCGGCCATTACAGCACGGTCAGAGTCAGCCGGGTAAAGACATTGCTACTAATAATGAATAAGATACAGAATGTGCCCTTTTTCCTTCAATAATCCATGTCAATGCAGAACCCCGAAATGTTCCTGCATTTCAACCAATCAGATGGTGGTGATGCAACCAGCTGGGTTTGGTGACGCTTCGGGCCCCGCTATTGGCTGGCGTGTCAGAGCGGGTGTGGCTTGTGTGCGGCTTGGTGCTGGATGGCAGTGGAAAAGCGCCATTTGTCTGGCGTAGTACCTTGCCTTGTGGTCACAAAAGCGGGTGAGGACTGGTGAGTTTCCTAGTTACCATAACTATCATTTGCTTGATTACAGGAGGTCACACAGGCTGAGATGTTACAAATTAATATAACAACCACAAACATCCCGGAGTGTGGAAGAGAAATGATATTATGTATATAATAGGAGGCCTGTCTCTACCTTTACTGACTTCTTTTTTGTGTAAAGTAACCTTGAGATTGTAAAAGGTGCTATATAAATGTAAAGTAATTATATTATTTTGCTCAAAATTAGGCAAGGGGCATGTATAGACACATCATTATCATCACATACACTATTTCCAGCAGCACTATAGGAGCACAGTCCTGAGGTCAGTTCCTCACAATCTGAGGTAAAGTTTCAGAAAATTAGTCATTTTGAGATGAGCCTATAAAGCACAGGAAGACCCAAAGCAATGGGGGGGGGCACATGTGGGAGACGCAGATTGTCTGTACATGGGCACAGGTACAGACACAGCACTTCTCTCACAGATGGTCAGAGGCTGGTCATATTACGGGCACTGTCAAGCAGGGCCAGGGGATGGGCTTAGAAGCAGAACCATGACTCTGCTCATCCGAGGATACGCTGGCCAGGAGTGGCGCCGGAGCCCTACCTGCCGCTGAAGCACTCCGGGGTGCCACGAATTCATCTCACTTGTCAGGTTTCATCGAAGTCGGGGGAGGGGTGGATCGTTTTTCTCAAAGGCACGCAAAACAGACCGATGCCATAGAAGGACTGCAGGCGCTAAAGGCATGAGTCTGACAAACGATTGCATTTTTTGTATTACATAAATTGTGCTTACTTAATTTTTATAATCACCAGGCGTTACATTGCCCTCCTGCAGTCCAATAATCCTGCAGTGCACTGGGATGCCATGTCTGTGACTGCCTTTACCATATAACTGTGCATAAATGCGAGCCCTGCAGTGCTCTAACACGCCATCCAGTGGCTCCCCTGCCATGTGGCCTGGGCTTCCTGGAATAGGCTCCAGGCTCACCGCGACTTCAGAAGACATGGAAGAATGGGTGGGTGTTTAAAAAGGGAAAGGAGATTGTTGATGCCGATGGCATCTTTGCAAGCAGCAGACCTGCCCCGCTGTCCGCAGCAGGCTGTGCTGAGTGGGTGGTTTCAGGCTCTGCTGAGTGGCGTCTCTGCACCGTGGACCCGCTGGAGCACGCAGGACACAAGAGGGCTTTATCACAGCGGGGCATGCTGGGGGGGTCTGACAGCCCTGCTCATTTGGATGTGGCGACAGCCCTCTCAGCACCAGTCCTGCCAAGTACCCAGTCCTGATAGAGACTGTGGGGCTTGGGGGGGGACTCACAAAATATTCTATTCAGGCTGGGATGTAAACAAAAAGGGGCTTCTGTGCAGCAGCGGTCAGCAGCGTACGGCTCACGCTGAGGGGAGAGTGGCCGCTGGTCCATATCGCACACTCACACTCACACACACACTCACACTCACACACACACGCACACTCACACTCACGCACACGCACACGCACGTGCAAAAGAAACACTGGGAAGAGGTTAAGAGTACAGATATGAGAGGAATGTTTGCTCACGGTTGAATCTACGGCCATGAATGTTTATGGGTGTATTCTGACAAAACAGCTCGATGTTTGAATGTACTGTTCCACTTACTAGAAATTCAGCATGGACTGTAGACTAGATACGAAAACCTACAATTACCTCCCAGGGGGAAAAAAACCTATAACCTAGTCCTCATTCTCCACTACATTACAATCAAACCTCAGAGTTTCTCAGTAAGGGAACTGGGGGAGATGTAAATGCATCATAATATGATATGATAAAAAATAAGTGAAAGCAGATCAGGAAGCTCGGAGTAAATGTGATACACCTGGTTTATATCACTGTCGTATCACTATAGTTGATGAACGACACGAACACATCTTCAGTGAGCCATTCAAATGGATGTGGGGTATTTTGCCCTGCATTTCAGCCATTTTTACAGTATGAGGGGACAATGAGAAATCTTATGTGTGCCACACTCATCCCTTCCCAAGCCAAAGACCACAGCATTCGTAAGCTACAGCCCACGGCTGCTGAATTAGGTCAGGCTACACAGGTCTGCATTAACAATCTAATTCATGCAAACACATTTGCAATCAAGAGTGGGAGAGGAGGCACAAAAATTAACATTCATTGTCATCTATTTAACTCTTGCCCTGGATTTCATGAAACACTTCTGTTTATTACAAAAACAAATAGTAATATAACAAAAATGATTAACTACCCCAAAGGCAAAAATTAAAAAGCTTTAACAATGAAGTTGTATGTTTTGTCGTATTCAAACTAATTTTATAAATGAGAGAAAACTGATATGTCACAGTACTGAGTTTGTGAGGATGACCGTAACCTTAACAACATGCCTATTTAGCAGGACACAATGAAACACAAATGATATCAGAAGGGTTGCTCCAAATCAGGCACAGACCGGTAGTCACCAATGCACTTCAGCTCTTTCTGTACCCACTAGGGCATATTTCCTGTCTGCGATTAGGGAACATGAACTGATTTCAGCATGTTTTCAGGTGTCTCTGAGGCTGGCCCGATTCCATCTGGCCCACAGCGGTACCGTAAGCACAATAAGACAATCAGAATTCCCCTCCTACACCATCTGACGAAGCCCGCAGCACGAGAAGTGGGTGACCCCGTGCATCTGGCAGCGTGTGTGAAGCCCTTCCAGAGCCGAGAATTTGTGCTTTCAAGGGGGGGCACGTCAGATCCACACTGAAGGGAAACGAAGTAAAAAGGAAAATAATCACAGGAAAGACTGCAAGTGTTTGTTCTGCTGTTATCTGCAGCAGACGAGGATGTTACACGGATCCAGGAACTGTTTGCGAGTCATGTTACTTTGCTTAGCATCTCCGTCCACATATTGTCCTGAAAATATCCGTGAAGAGATGTGACCCAGAAGCTCTAACCATGGAGAAACAGCACTTCCATTCATCTGGAACAAGAGCTCTCCACCACCAGATTCAGTTCTTAAGGATGGTGAACACGCATGTGGGGGCAGATGGGCACTTAGGAGGTGGCTGCCCCCCGCCCACTAGCACGTCTCCTGAGTGAGCCATGTTAGGTAGGCGTTCAGTTATGCCATCGCTGATGCTGCTAGAACATTCTGTCACAATATCTGCAGCTGGGCGGGATCCCCGCTGCCTCTCACACAAGGCTACACGGAAGTCAGACAATAAAGACAGTAAGACATCCAATCAGCTACAGAATATGGTAAAAAAAAAAAATATATATTGACACTAATTTGTCCAACATCTCCTTCCAAAACCACAGGCATTAACATGAAGTTGCTCAGCCCATTGTAGCAATGGCAAGCCCTGCTGTCCTAGGAAAGCTTAGCCTTACACGTGAAATGACAGAACAAATGACATCATTTGAATAAATCTAAAACATTAAGCTAACGTAATTTTTTTTAATTTAAAAAACAAATGCGGTATTTCATTGTAACATGTTTTTCCAAAAATATCCCAGGTTCCTAAGAATGACCCATATATTTGTGTAATGGTTTAACGCAGTTCTTCCCGACCTCCAGCCCCTGCCCTATAGACTACCTACAGACCCAGCTAGGGAGGCTCTGCGGCACAGACCAGTATGGGACCCAAAAGGCCGATTGCATTCATTTGAGGAGACATTTGTGAACCCCGGGCTTAAGAGCAACGCGCCCCTGATCGAGCTGGACGTCAGTGACGAGCCTGCAGCCTCTGAGCAAGTGGGCGAGGTGTTAGGCCCCGCTCCGTGTAGATAGTGTACATATGTACATAGTCACACGCAACATCACCTTATTTTCATATACTTTCAACAAGACACTTAGATTAGCATTATTAAAAATGTAAACTTTTTATCATTTAATTTAATAATTAAATGAATAAGGATAATGTCTAAGCATATCGTTAACCTAGGATGCTGGTTTAGTAACTAACCAGCTATATTAAACTAGGTAACCTGAGATTTTGTGTTAAAAAATAAAATAAAGACTAATAATACGGTCTAGGTCAGTTAGCAGTAAAATGTACTAACCTGAGTTAATTAACCTGGTCTCGGACGTCATGACTAAACAAGTTCTAGATAAAAACTCTGGTTT
>JAODKN010000027.1:15467988-15479541 GCA_026774425.1 Petrocephalus zakoni
CCCATAAATCACAGTTTAACCCTGTTTTTTGTCTATTGCATTTGGCTGGTGACTCACTCAGGCATGGTCAAAGCATGATTGAATGAGCTGCTGAGTAAATGAGTGCAAATTGAGTGTGTTAGGGCATAATGCACATTACGAATGGCCCCCAGGCTGTCGCGTCTCGGCCTCAATCCCTCCCTGTTGCCCGAGGCTTGATGTGAGTAGTCTGGAGCTGTGGCTGTCCGGAAATCGATGCATCGGTCAGCTGGTTTATCTCATTATTCTGAGCACAGAATCATCATGTTTGTAAGTGGCCGGTAATATGCATGTTGCATTAGAAGTGCTGAGTGAGTTCCCCAACCTATACTGGCACATCTGCTTCATCTATAAAGGATGCTGGATCTCCGCCTTTTGTAAACGGCTGGCTTTTTTCCCCCTCCTAGATCTCTTTGGCTCTGGCGCGTGTGTTCGGCCCTCCACATGTTTATTTGAGTTAGTGAGCGGACATAGGCCTGGGCTTGCACGTATCGCACTTCTAATGATCTCTAAATAAGTGTTTGGCCCTCATAAATCACTTGCTCCACATCCTGCTGACACAAATGGCAGAGAAATAGCCCATGATTAACTTCACCTGACTGGTAAGAGCTGAAAGTGAGCGCTTAGAAAATGGAATAAACACTTTCTTCCTCTTCTCTTTGTCTGTGTCCATGCAGCGTAACCATAGCAACTTCTCTGGGGAGACTGGGTCTGGTCAAGACTGGGCAATCCTGTGTGCCATTTCGCAAAGAGCTACTTTTGGTGGCATAATAGTTAGGGACACAACCATGTAATCGAAAGATTGCCGGTTCGAGTCTATGACCCGCAAGGTACCCCTGAGCAAGGTACACTCTTAGAAAAAAGGGTTCTTTGGGGTGCTGTATAGAACCATAGGGGTTCTAACCCTAGGAAACTGAACCATTGCCTTCAAAAAGGTTCTGTTTCACGGCTGTGAGGATATATTAAATGGTTCTATATAGAACCTTTTGAGGGCGCCATATATGCACCAAGCTATAGAACCCTTAAAGGTTCAATATGGAACCTTTTGTTTTAAAAGTGTACCGTCCCCAAGCACTGCTCCCCGGGCGCTCACGTAGCTGCCCCCTGCCATGTCACGATGTCACATGGGTTAAAAGCAGAGGACATATTTTGTTATTATGCCCTGTGGTGTGTCAACAATGGTCATTAATCACCCTTCACCATCTGCTGAAGTTGATGCTCGTTTGGGTGAATCAGTCCAGTTTCCTATCCTATTCCTATTTCACAGAGACTTGGAATGAGGATCAGGCACTTGGCCGTTTTTTCCAGTAGCGCCAAAAGCGGAATGGGCCGAGGAACAGCGCGAGGAACAGCGCAGCAAACGGGAATCCAGACGTGTATTTGACTGCAGGCCTGGTGCCTGTGAGCTTGGGCGCGACCTGCCCGTGTAGCTCACAGGTCGGTTACACGATCACACACAAGCCAAACGCAGTGCTGCGTGTCCTTCTGCCATAGCACCTGCAGCCACACGCCCTTACCTGCTTCTGATGCAGGGGTAATCCTGTGCACAATTCAATGCTCTGTTTCGCTGTGCTGAAGGTTAAGAAAAAAGTTCTTGCAGTGGCCAGTAGAGGTCATGATAGAGTAGAAGGCAGAGGGGAAGTGGCTGATTGCCCCCCTTTGCTTGGCAGTGTGCTGTCTCGTTTTGTTTAATTGGACATAGGTTGTTTGTTTGTTTGTTTACTTAACTTGGGTTGCGTGACATTTCGTGTGTGTGTGTCTGAGAAGTGAGCTCACGTACATGGAATGATAATCGCAGCCTTGGGGCTCAAGTTGTTCCTGTTTCCTCATTTAGTCTCTGAGCACGGAGGCTGGGGTCGTCATCCTGTGGGCCGACTGGCCATGAATATCTTTCTCTGCAAGACCTTGTTTAGGTGGTCCTGCCACAACCGCCCCAGGTTATAGAAACTGTGCAAACCCCAGCGCACACATGGGTCTGGCCCGCGCCTCTTCCAGCAACCTGGCTGGGGCTGTGTTCCTCGCTTTCTTCCAAGTTAAGGGACTCCTGCACCTTCAAAGCCTTTATGAGAAGGAGAAACATGGAAGGGTGGGGATGGTGGTTAGTGGTATGAGGCCCGGGTTATGAACCCGGTTCAAATCCCACCTACCACCACCAATTGGTCCTTGAGCAAGACCCTTAACCCCTTAGCTCCAGGGAGATTGTAATCCCTGTAATGGGGTAGTGTAAGTCATGCTGGATAAGGGTGTCAGTTAAATGCCATAAATGTAAGTGTGCGTATGAATTATGAAATGACTACTTATTTTTATCATGATATGATGTAGTTGGGGTACAAATTTTTTAATGGTTTTTATGAACCTGATTTGCTAAAGAGACCCTGAGTAATATAATAATGATCAAATTAATGATTGTGTTAATAGTGTTAACCTGTTCCTAGTAAGGAAACTGCAGTAAGGAAAATCAGGGCGAGGCCTGCAGTCCAGGGCTGCTCTTCTCCCATTGGATCCCAGCTTAGCTAAAACACCACAGCTGTGTAGGCTGGGCTTTGCAGAACTCGTCGTAACCGGTCCCGTTTTCCCGCGGCTGGCCAACAGTTCTCCCAGGAAACGTGCCAAGAAGAACGTAACCTGGGGGGGTTCGCATGTAACTGTCAGACTGAGTGAATATGACTGGGAACAGCGATGCCATCACCTGGTGTAATACTGGGGGTGGGTCTCAAATCTGGTGCTGCGAAAATAATAACCCAAGCTTGGGGGGGGGGGTCCTGATATACTCATACCCTCCCAGACCTCAGTTCACCCCCTGCCATGTGACACTCATTGGGAATTGAACAGTGTGTCCCAACCTGCCATCACTTTTTCCTTTCTTCCATTTTTCCTCCCTTTTTGTGTTCTGGCCTCGCTTATGTAGTAATTGTATATTGGTGAAATGGCCCATACCACAGATATCCTGTTATGGGATTTGGAAGCATGAGAAGTGGCTGACTCTCTGCTGCCCCCTGCAGGGCTCCCTGAGCAGCGCGCGTGACTACGAGAGCTTGGTGCTGATGAGACTGAGGCAGGCGGCCGAGAGGCAGCGACTGATCGAGCAGATGCAGATGGAGGATGAGGAAGAGGCTGCCCAAGCCTAGCACCCACACCCCCCCCCCCCCCCGCGACCCCGAAGGACTCGCTCTGGCTGACTTTAGTTTCATAAAGCCAGCCTTCTGCAAGAAATGATTTAAACGCTTTTGGATAAATAAATTGGATTTTGACCACGAGTCTCGGTTCTTTGATGCAGTGACAGATCCTGACCACATCAGGTGGGCTGATGTCGGTGTGGATGGTAAGTTTCGTCGACACTCACCGCGCTGTGCTTCATGGATTTGCACAAAGTCTGTCATGTGCAGAGGTGTCAATTTCAGGTCCAGAAAATTAAAAATCCAGACCAGGATTTTGTTCCAACCTGCTAGTTGAGCACTCTGTGACTGTGACTCTTTATGCTTAACTGATTGGTTGAAACAAAATCCTGGTCTGGACATTTACATTCTGAACCTGAAATTGACACCTCTGGTCATGAGATCACAGCCGTGTCCAGTTACTGCTGCTCTCCTGGTACTCCTACTCTGTGGGAAAAGCAATATGCGGAGGTATGCTAAAACCCCAGGCTGCTGCCTTTTAATCACCATCTGTCAGCTGCGCTTGGCCCGTCTTCGCATGGGCGATAGCTGCTCTCTGCGCTCACAGCCAAGACCAGATGGGTTTGCCTTCCCGTCTGATTCCAGAGCCCCTCTTGCCGCATGGATCTGTGGAACGTGTTCCACGTGTATTAGACTAGTGTTCCTGGTTGCCAGGTCCAGATGGTGGATTGGAGAGCGCCATTGTCAGTGGGCATGTTCTCTGCCAAGCAGTGATCACAGGGTAGCAGGTACTAGTTGCCCTCACATACTTACCTTGGATCAGCTGTGTAATGAGTGGGTTTACGATTGACTCACAGTAACTGGTCCTTAACTTGTTCCAGAGCTGGTCAATTGATTCATTAATTTTATTCAATGGATTTCACTGGAGCAGGAAAGATGTAGTTCACATGTGCTTGACATGAAACATCTCTTTAAATTGTGTTTATTATTATTTCTTGTGAGTTGTCATCTTGCTGTACTCATATGAGGGCTCGTTCTGCGGACTAGCCGGGTGTCAGGAAGGTCACCCGGCTGGGAAACAGGTCACAGGTCAGGTAGTGTGAAGCTGCCTGGAGGATGGGCCAGGAAGGTCAGGTTAATAGTGCAGAAGTGATGCTTTCTCTGTAGCTTGGAGCCAGGAAGATATCACACGGATGGTGATTCTCATGGCAGAATAAGACTCATTTGGCCATGGTTTTAAAGGTAACAGGACATGACTTTTGTATAATTTCTAAAATGTAAAAACATTTGTACTCTAACTGCAACGCAGACTTATTGAAGGTTTTTCTATCAATATTTTTAAATCTGTTGCCATAAATATGTGACATTTATCCCCCAGCTGAAATGAGGAAAGAATACAGTTTGTAAAATAACATTAAAAAGCTGGGATGTACCCCAGAGACAGCAGACAAGTCACATAAACTTCAGCTATTTTCCAACAGCAATTCAAAATTAAAGCTTAATATATCTTAATATATATGAGCTTAATATATATGATAGAATCTAGCCACTAAATACCATCAGATATAGATTCAGAAGTAGAAAGCGTCAAATACCTTTTCAGCATTGACTTCTTGTGAAAAAGAAGTGCATTTTTAATTAGCTGGAACTGCCCGTTTGTAGGTGCTCAAAATACTACGTGCAGTCAGTGAACCTAAAACACTTCATTTCACACAGAAGACTCAAATGCTCTGTGGTGAATGTCTGTCTTAGGGGAATGAGCAAATAGATTTGGGTCCTTGAGACTCTATTTTATATCTTTCGCTATATTTTCAGAAATGACTTTCCTAGTGAAGGAGGGAATGAAATGGTGTTGAGGGTCTCTGGGTGGCGAAGTGGTTTTCGGGCATCGACAGTGAAAAAGCCCTTGGTGTCCTAGGAGGGGCTGTATGCTGGGGTGCTATGGAGGAGCACCAGGGGGGAGACTGGCTGTTTCTGTGGGTGTAGGGCCACTGAAGATGCCTACTACAAGCCCCAAGGTAACCTAAAGTACTGCATGGATAGAAGTGGAAAGGTTCACTAAAGGTTATATGATTTTGATATGATATGTTATGAACTTTTTTTTTTTAATTGTTAAGTGTAGAGAAATGCATTCACATTTGTGGTGAGTTATACTACAGGTTACATATACAAACATACAATATACACATTGGCCCTTAGTACATAAGGCTTGGCCTTATTCTTAACTTGCTTAAAAGATGTATCAAGGCAACAACATGCAGTGTGTCCTCTCCATCTGCTGCTGTTCGCTTGTCTGCAACACCTTGTCTGATTCAGTGCTGCTTCTGAGGGCTGCTGTCATATTAATTACAATCATTCCCTACAACCTGCGGTCAGTCCTGAAAAGACGCCAAAGAGGTTATTTGGCCTAAATGGGTCGATTAGTCGTCCGCTGTCAGTGTGTGATTGAAATTATGCTTTGCCCTGGTTCCGACTAGAACATTCCGTCGGCTGGGCCCTCATGTGACGACCACGGCTTGGTTACACCCCCCCTCCCGTGTGCCGTGTGGGACCCATCTGCTGCTCCCAGCCCCTCTAATGCTCTCATCAGCTGGTTCTGTTTATGTGTTGATGGCCCGGCTTTCATATCCCTGAAAAAGCTAAACACACAGAGCCCTTTCCAAATTACAGCAGAGGAAATACAATTACACCTCCCCTCACAGAGACACATCCTGATTGCGGGCCGCGCCAGCGGCTTCTAGTGCGTGCCAGCGAGACGGAAGAGCTGCCCCGAAACAAAGGGGCCCCCGGGTCGCCCCAGCCCCCACCCACCGATGGCCCTAGAGCAGGGCCCAGCTTGGCAGGGGCGCTGGTAGCCTACTCGCTGAAAAGCCCACCCCTGCCAACCATCTCCCTCCCTCACCTAACAAATCATCCAGCACCTGCCTTTAAGGTGTCACCGTGGTTGAGGCAGCTTGCTAGGTTGATGACGATTGCCAGGCTGGGTCTGTTTCGGGTGATCTGGTCTCCGTTCATCCAAACAGTCCCCCCAACTGCAGCATTTACACCTGAACCTGTGAGGAACCTGTCTGGAGCAGCTGGTTCTCCCCAAGAGGACCCGATCCCGGGCTTTCCCTCCACAGGCCTGCAGGAGGGTGCATGATGCCCTGTGCCTACCAGATGTTCTATAATCAGTCCAGGGCCTTGTTTTTAAAATCCTGTTTAAAGTCTTGTTCCGTATCAAGCCTCAGTGTGGGGGGGGGGGGTGGCTAGGAGCAAGGTCACCAACACAGATAGCAATCAGAGGGAAACGCAGAACAGCTTCTTTGGCTGGTGAGCTTATTAGAAGGTCCCCCTGCATCTGCTGCCCGTCAGGAGCCAAATGAGGGCAACAGTGACCTTTTGTCACCTTTATTTTCTGTACATTGCCTCGTTTGGCATGTTTATGCAGTTCTGATCTGCACAGAAATGAGCACAGTACCGACAAGACACAGCGACGGGAGAATGGAGGTGGGTTGCTGCTGCATTCTGGGAGCAGCGAGTGCAGAGCTGTGGGGTCCCTCACGGCCCCCCAGGGGCGAATGGGGGCGGGCTGCTGCTGCATGCTGGGAGCAGCGAGTGCGAGGTCCCTCACGGCCCCCCAGGGGCGAATGGAGGCGGACTGCTGCTGCTGCATGCTGGGAGCAGTGAGTGCAGAGCTGCGGGGTCCCTCACGGCCCCCCAGGGGCGAATGGGGGCGGGCTGCTGCTGCATGCTGGGAGCAGCGAGTGCGAGGTCCCTCACGGCCCCCCAGGGGCGAATGGAGGCGGGCTGCTGCTGCTGCATGCTGGGAGCAGTGAGTGCAGAGCTGCGGGGTCCCTCACGGCCCCCCAGGGACGCAGCCATTCTGTGTAGATTTAACCGCCTTTCAGGACACTCTGTAAGTATGACCTAGAGACACTTTGTGTCCCACACCACCCCAGTATGACTGCATTGCACACTGGGGGGGTGGGGGAGGTTGGTCCTTCCTAGAATGGATAGAACAGCCTGAAGTTACCCCTAGACTTTTGAGGAAGTCCAAAACCACAGGGTCTGGGCAGGTTGAGAAGAATATATTTCTTCATCAGCCCCTAACAATGAAAATACTTTACACTCACAAATAGGATTATATGTCATTCCCGCTGTCAGTGGCACAAACAGAAAACACATTTTTGGTGCATATAAACACTTCTCTGGCTAGACTTAATTGTATTAAGCTCTGTACCGCCACAATTATTAAAAAAATAATTAATAACAATAACATGAATAGGGAATACTGCCCAGTATGGCTTCACATTCTACATTCTACAACATGAGACAGATGAGGATTATGGTTTCCAAAAAGCACCACGGCTGCCCAACACCACCCCACATTACACTATGCACATGGAAAGGCCCACGGCCTGTCTGGGACCCTGCTGGTGGAGCCTGCATCGACCCACTCGTGTGCAGATGCTGCTCCGACCTGGCTGACTATGTGTCTCTGTGCAGACACCACACCAGCGTCTGGCCCACGCCGGTCATGGTTACCAGACGGAACCCGATGTTCTCTAGCTTGTCCAGAACCACCCGAGGTGGTTCATCCACATGGTATTCGGAGCTGCAAGACAGGCAGACATGGGAGAAGGTATATTAGTTGGAGGGGCCCTTATAAATTCGCCCCCTCCCCTTGAGTGTAGTTTTGTAAGCTCTAGTTCAGTCTGGCATTCCCACAATGCACCACTCGCTCTGTGTTTCATTTAGCTCTCAAGCTCAAAAGTGGCCTCTATTCCGGTATTATTCATAATTTAATTTTCCCTTTCTTTGTCGAGTGACATGAATTCCCCCCTCCCCCCCTCACTGTCCCCCTGAAAGATGGGGAGGGGGCCAACGCTCCTGAAGACGACACACTAGAAGGAGACCCGCACGCTGCCCAGCTAATGCGCAGCACCCCAGCAGAATGCTAACAGCCGTGGCAATCAGACTTAACAGAGCATTTAACTCTGGAGTTATGCCTCCATGTCCCTGACCCCCTTCTGCAAACATCAGCGGTCAAACAAACGGTGGACGTTCGTGGTACTTTTCAGAAAGACTGCAGTTTGGCTTCCGCCATGTAGGCTTGCCTCTGTCACCATGTGTCTGTGACATAACCGTTTCGAATGGCTCCCCTTTGCTGTCACACAAACAGCGAGGTGACTCCATGACAGCGTGGCGGGGTAGATACCCAGCTAAAATACACAAGAATATACAACAATTCCTAACATCTTTCATCTCTCTTTCTGGTCCAGATATTATTTTTCTTAATCTAAACATTAACCACTTGTGTGATGGATCCCTGCCCCCATTCATTCTAACGTTTTTATAATATCGTCATACAACCACTGAGTCACTTCAGACAAGCAATACCTACAAGTTGTTGCCTAACATTGTTGTCTTCCTGGCTCCCAGGTAGTTCATTATGACTGGATCTGAATGTTCATCTCCCACCATCGTGGGTCCAGTCTCCTGGAATCAGCAGCATGAGGACAGAGTAAGCCCTTGTCCACATGTACACAGGTATTTTTTAAAAGCAGGTTTTTTAAGCATTTTGGCCTTTTGTCCACATGCAAATGGCATTTTAGGTCGCTGAAAAGGGTGCTTTCGAAAAACATCCAGGGTGAACCCAGAGTTTTTGCTTCTACCGTCAGAGTGTGCGCCATTCGCTCTTTACATTGGCTGTTTTTAGCCTAGCAGAACTGGTAATACGGTTTCTGATTGGCCAACGTCGCTCTATGGTTAGTTATATCCCCGCTTGTTGGTGTGGCAAACTCTTGACAGCATGTTTTAACGTTTTCATGGAGATGGAGATTTTTTATTTTTAATAACGGAGGAGGAGAAACACCATTTTTAAAAACACCTGTGTACTAAGACTAAGACTACAGCCTCAAATTCTCAAATCAACAGACACAGAACAAACAAGCCCAGTGTGCTATACAAGCCAGAACTAAAGTGGCTACAATGTTGCTAACAGAACTGCTCTGAATAATTTATATCAGTTACATAATTCAGGAGGCATAATTTTTCCCAGAGAAATCTGATGACCCTAATCCCCATTAGTGGGCTGCGACATAACACGATATTAGGGTTACAGCAGAGGTGGCCACTGCATGGCTCAAGGATTCGGGTGCTCAAATAGACCTCAATCTTTGCTGAACCAAATGGTTACGTTATATCTGTCTTTTTCATCTTAGAGACATGAGGCCTTTGGCTCTGTTCCAGGGGTACAACATCTTTGCCCTCGGGCTGAAATATGGGTGCAGATTTTCAAAGGGCAGTACCCTGAGTATACATACAAATCAGCCTGCAGAAATAATGTTTGGCACCACTGTATCATCGCCTAAGACTGAGGATAGTGATAAATAATTTGGAATACAAAACTTTTATCAGCCGGTTTCCCTTCAGCTCCCAGGTTGCAATACCTGCCGCTATTCGCTATATCCTGAGCTTGTGGTGACACGCAGATTCCAACAATCACCGAATTGCACAAAAACGAGCCGTACTGTGAACCGAATTGCTCTCCACCTCCTCTAGTTTTTCAGAATGAATCGACTTCATGGGATGCCTTTGTAGCAGTCATTCATTATGCAGGCCAGCTGCGTAATTACGGCTTCAAGAGTTTAATCGTTATATTAATTCCTACATTTACTGCGTCCCCTGCTTTTATGTGTTCTTATTAATTATTATGTATTTATTTATTTGGGCGGGGAAGGGGGTGATTGATGTTCTGATTTGTAAGCTCTGAAATTACCTTTTCAGATTATTAATTTTGCAAATAAATTAATTTGCCGCAATCATGTATTCCAGTCAATTCGTGCCCAGTTGATTTTTTTAACCACGTGTTAAAATTGGATTTAGGAGTGACGTTATAATTTTCTGAGCCGCCGGTGGCCAGTAATTCCAGTGCGCGTTGTGTTTTTGCCGCGAAGAACTGAACAACTATGCAAAACATGCATTGCATTGTTTAAATAAGTAAAGATCTGTTTGCCAAGTAATACTTGTGGCTACCGAAAAGCCAGTTAATTACCATTTGTTGACATCATATTTATTTGCTATCTGAAGTATTCTTCAGCAGACCATAAATGGACAATACCAGAATACTTATAACCAATTATTATATAAAATCGGATTCTTGGAATACGCGTCCATTGAAAAAAACAACAACTAATGTTCGCCCATAAACGCTGCACGAAATCCTTTAACCGTCTAAACTATAAAGGGCGAGTGCACCAGCCTGGTATCGCAGTGCTTACAAGAAGACAAGATACGAACCAGGCGGATCTGGGTGCTGATGAGAATATAAGGCATCCCGGACTCGTAGGCGTGCGAAGTGCGGTCCCCTGGGGTGGTCTTTGGCCCGCGTCCGTGGAAGCTGCTTGGGGAACAATCTGCTTTCCCGAGTCCTGAGCTCACGATGAGTGTTTGACACGGAATGCGGAAACGCCTATCGCAGCGAGCCAATCAGATGGCCCGGAGTACTTCGCGAGTAACACTGCTTGTGAGCGGCCGGAGAGGCGCGCGCCTACTATGGTTTTCTTGGGAAGCTGAATTCTCCAGTTTGCCAAATAAGAATAACCCATTTAAGCTTCAAACGCGAATATTCAGTCTCGCCCTATATATGTCCCTTATTGTTGTTTTCAAAATGCATGAAATAGAATTTTATTGTCATTGTACTTTTCCAGTACAACGAAATTTGTAACAGTTATGCAACTGTGTCAGGTGGCCATAACAAATGTAATAAATGTTTGCGTTTCATTGCAAAATATATCGGAGGAATTTTGAAAACGATGCAATCCGATCCAGACTTCCCTAACTGATTCGTTTTGAGATTGCCGTCCTTCACGGTTTTCCTGGATTCGCTTTGGATTTCCCATATAATTCAATGTGGTTTAAGCCGAAACATGGAACATGGAACATGGATATACTGTTTATATGTGTGTGGTGA
Source organism: Petrocephalus zakoni (assembly GCA_026774425.1). Lineage (NCBI taxonomy): Eukaryota > Metazoa > Chordata > Actinopteri > Osteoglossiformes > Mormyridae > Petrocephalus > Petrocephalus zakoni. Next base: position 15,479,080 of record JAODKN010000027.1, read on the forward strand.
TATTTACTTAAATAGGCTTCTGGATATAAAGTCTTTACTAAACAATGTTTATAAATAAAATCTTTCTTTCACAAGAAAATGGATTCGATTAACCCCAACCCAATTCTATAAATTAAAAAAGTAAAAGCATGCCATATATTTCATTATAGCTTTGAAACAATCAGTTGATGTCATAAAATGTAAAATTAACATTATCTTTCATTACCTGGACTTAGGTTATTTAAAAGTAATTGAAGCCTTTGTTTTTTGCGCAAGTTTTTTTATTTTTAATTTTACACTAAAGATTTCGTTGCTTGCTGAGGTTTTAATATCGTTATTAAAATCACAGAAACGGTGTGTTAAACTACGGGGATGCACAGCTCGATTTCTGTCGTACTGGAATCTTAATTTCCGTTTCTGAGGCAATGATACAATCTTTAATTTGAAGGTCTGTCTTGGGAAGGGGGACTAGGGGAAAATAAA
>JAODKN010000027.1:15597124-15625087 GCA_026774425.1 Petrocephalus zakoni
AGCAGTGGTGTTGCTCTGTGCGGTAATGTTTATATTACAGTGCTGTGCCTGTTAACATTACAACAAATATGACTTGATGGCACTTAAGTAGATGTGCTTTAAAGGCAAATTGTTGCTCCCCGGAAGTGTGGCTGTTATGCTTTCCTCTCTTGGTGTCCGTGACGCTGAGCTGACAGGCTGCTCTGTCTCAAGCTCCCTTCCCCTTCTGGTGCCCGTGATGCTGAGCTGACAGGCTGCTCTGTCCCAAGCTCCCTTCCCCTTCTGGTGCCCGTGACGCTGAGCTGACAGGCTGCTCTGTCCCAAGCCCCCTTCTGGTGCCCGTGATGCTGAGCTGACAGGCTGCTCTGTCCCAAGCCCCCTTCTGGTGCCCGTGACGCTGAGCTAACAGGCTGCTCTGTCCCAAGCCCCCTTCTGGTGCCCGTGACGCTGAGCTGACAGGCTGCTCTGTCCCAAGCCCCCTTCTGGTGCCCGTGACGCTGGGCTGACAGGCTGCTCTGTCCCAAGCCCCCTTCTGCTGCCCAGTTAATGTTGCTGCTGTCATACAAAGTGGCTGGCCAAAGTTGAAATGATAAGAATGGCCTTTAGGATATGATTCCATGTTGAATTTTAAAATGTTGCTTTCTTGATCTACCATCTATCCATCCATCCGGGGCGGGGGGGGTGACCGATCCTAGTACCGGGAGCGAGGCCATTGGTGTCCCACCACTGTCTGAGTATGTCGATGTATAAACGCTGTAACCCAGCACAGAACCAAACATTAAACCACAATAACAGTGGCCTGTAACTGAAACCAAAAATGAACACACTATAAAATAAAATGACTATAAAAATGTGAAGTAAAAGAATTTTGATCTGGTTGCTGAGTAGGGGAAGCCCACTTTGTGATGTCAGGATTCACCACATGGGCTGATGCCCTTCACCGGACGGCCAAGCTGCCATTGTGGACAGGAATGCTGTCCCCCCGGGCTTCTTGAGAAGGTTCAGTCCGTCAGCTAATGAATCTTCCCTTAATGCATCTTTAAGTGCATTACTGGCCATCATAGGGTTACGTGAGATGGAATTCCCATGTTGGGCAACATCCACTGGCTGTTTATGGGGTGTTATGAACAGAAGAGCTCTTATACCTCACATATTTATCAGCTAAAAATCAGAGATCTTTTGTTACATTATGGACCCCCAGGTAAATTGTGAGAATTCAATCCATTCATCCATCAACATGAAAAAGAAAACAGCAGAAGCTAATAAGTTTATAATAGTATGGTTTCTTATTCTTTGGTTCTCTGGTGCACTTTATCTCCATCCCCAGTCTGTATGGAAGTTTGCCAGCATGTGTGTAGCTGATTTTAAGCTTGAGTTGATTCTCAGATATAGAGCATTTTACCTATGTGCAAACACAAAATGCAGTTTAAATGAGTCTATTATCACTTTGGGCAGTGGTAAAGGTAGCAGTTTTATCCTGTACACTGCTATCAAGAGTTTTCTTATTAAAGACGGAAGCTGTGAAACTAAATTTTAGGCTGAGATATGTACATTGAAAAACACCCTGAATCATATCTTTACCAAAGATGTTTGATGTTTACTCATTTGTGTGGTTATTTGAATGAAACAAAGTAGCGTCTCTCTCACTTGGCAGAATCATCTTCCATCACCGCAGAGGAAATATCCTCATTGTTACCTGGCAACAGTTCAGTGAATGACTTCCTGTGGGGCGTGACACATCACCTCCGCACGTGGGCGTGCGTCGCGATGACTCATGGCAGGACGGCGATGACAGGCACTGATGTAACGCGCCCATGTCGTGTAACCAGTAAGGTAACTGTCATATTTTTACAGTGAATCTACTATGCAGGTTAATAGTTTACATATTCAGTGTTGGTGGCTTAGCGGATAGCAAGAAGTTGGGTCACAGCACAGGGCCTGGGGGTTTGAATTCCACCTCTGCTCTGTGTATGGAGTTCGATTTCCCTGAAGCATTTAGATGCAATAAGCAGGACTGCAAGACCCTCCTCTGTTTCAGAGCCCAGGTGGTTAGTCACGGCATGGGGAACAAAATTAAATCACCGTAAATATCATAGGGCTGAAATATGAAACGTGTGATCTCCATATCCACGCTCTCTCTGCTCTGAAATGAGGACTGGGTTCGTCCAAGGGTTATCCATCTGCTGGAGGCTCCAGGATGCTGTATTTTCTCGGTTCTGCAACACCCCTGCCGTTTGCAGACCGTCAGGGCGCCAACCCTGACCCTGCCGGCCGGACACAGGAGAACCAGAGGTACCGGTGACTGAGATGCCCCAGTGCCCTGCTCTTACACAGGGACGTGCTGGCCCGTTTGGGTCTCTCCCTTACGCTGCAGGTGTGCGTGGTGCTGCCATCCCTCTGTCCCAGCAGGGCTCTGTCTGTTAGAGCCGTAACACTGCTTTATTGGCACTGGCAGGTCCAGCAAGGTGGAATGAATGATTGCTGATCTGCATTTTCTAAGCTAATCTGGGGATTCGCTTAGAAAATGCTGATCAAAGAGCGACAGCTGAGGTTTATGCTAAGGAGGAGGCCAGTGCTTGGAGCAGCCGCTACAGTTAGAGGCTAATTCACATCGTGCATAAGTCATTGCAGTGTGGTACATAAGTCATGGCAGTGTGGTACATAAGTCATGGCAGTGTGGTACATAAGTCATTGCAGTGTGGTACATAAGTCATTGCAGTGTGGTACATAAGTCATGGCAGTGTGGTACATAAGTCATTGCAGTGTGGTACCTAAGTCATTGCAGTGTGGTACCTAAGTCATTGCAGTGTGGTACATAAGTCATTGCAGTGTGGTACAGAGCCAGAGCGAGGAGCACTAGCTTTATGAGAAGGCAGAGAAGGTCCCGTTTTTAGCATTTCTGCTCACAGTCAGCCAGGGGCAGTTCCAGCCCCCATATATAACAGCGCAGGCTCATGGGAATGTGAGCCCGGAAACCTGTCAGCAGTTGGGAGGACCTCTGTTTTAATGTAAATATCATGACATTGAACTGTAAAAAGGATGTCAGATGATGTGCAGGACCTTTAAATCCACCCATCCATCCATATTTGATAAGCATGCATCTGCTGGGCCAGGGTATAGGTGGAGTCTCTCCCAGAGCAGGAGGCAGGGGACCCCTGGAGGAGATTCTAGTTTCTTAAATTCAGCATCTCAAAGACTTCTGATACAAATTAGAAAGATGCTAAAGGTGGCTTTCCTTAGGACATGAAGGACACGCCTAGCGCTCAATGACCTGCCCTGAAACCAGTTCTATATTCCATCCAACCTTTGACATGCTTGTCTTGGGTGGGGTCTTTTAGGCTGGGCTACATTCATTAATAATAACATTATTATTATTATTATTATCATATCATAATTATGATAGTGTTACTCTTATTAAAAAGATTTTAAAGCTTAGTTAAAAATTTAAACTATCAAGATATATCTCCTTTGAGCTGAAAGTTTACTGAAGTAATTCTGGGTAAGTTCAAAGTTTCTGTGTGTGTGGAAGTTGCACGTGCTATAAGATAAGATAAGTTGTAAATGTATGTAAAGTTAATGCAGTTTACAGGTAGCGATAGCCCCACTGTATTAGCTAATGGCTCTAGACCGACATGGAGTCACACTGCGACCTTTCAGATGCATGAAAGACATGTACTAGTGGAGTGAAGCTGAGACCTCTGAGCGCAAGCGTTTAGAGAGACGGAGAACAGCTGCTCGACCCAGGCTCTGTGTGGTCCTCATTCCCCAGCTTATTCTGCACTGTGCTTGGCTGACACACTGCTACCAGCACAAACACCTTGGGCTATCACTGTTATGATTTGGTTGCCTAGCAATGGCCCTTTAACCCTTTGGATTTCTGAGCTAAAGCAGTCCAGGTTGACTCTCTAGGTCAAGGGTATAAGAGGAGAGCCTGGGTCCGCCTCCTACTAGTAAGTCCTGGTTCTTATGTGCTGCTTAACTAGTTGCCCTTCACTGGGTAAAACTGTGCGTTATTACCCCAAAAGTATAAGAAAGCACCTTGTAGAGGAATCTTAGATTTGGATTAATGTGCGCGGTAGCAGGTAGCCGTCTGCAGGTTGTACTGTAGCATCATCTGTAATGCATTGAACAAAGGTTTCCATTGCCCTAGTCCAGTGTAGGCTGGCACATTGTTCATAAATGACAGCCATTACAATAGGCTGGCTAACTGAAAGGGGTGTAGCTAAAAATAGGTCTGTGAGACCTTCCTCACCAGGCACCTGAATGTTAGGGATGCTCTCACTGGGTCCAGGTGGAGTTTGCCTCCCAGGCACGGTGTGCATGTCTGTATGTGTCATGTGACCGCGTGGCATTGTCTGCGATTTTGGGGATGGCAGACTGCCTGTGAAAACGAAAGGGAGACAGGTGCTGTTCCAGCTCGGCACCCCGAGGCCGGCCTCTGGACCCTCTGCTCTTTCAGTTCGGCGCAGATGGAATGAGCCTGAAAGACCGAGAGGCGGGATGCCGGCGTGGTCGGCCGACATCAGCGGCATCTCTCTGTCCCCATTTACGGGCTCCTGCATCTTTCAGGACTGGCTAAGGTTACCGCTGGCCCCCGTCCTGGCCGGCAGCGTGAAGCCGAGGATAATTGTTCCGGCCGGTGTAAGTACAAATTGCCCGGCCCAGGTCTTGAATGGAGCTGCTGATGCATGTCTGTGAGGTTCGGGCAGTGGACTGGAGCCAGCCCAACCCTGGGGGGGGCTTCCACCCCTCCCAAATAAACACTCTCTGTTTCGCCCTCTTTGGCTAACTGAGAACACACTGTTTCAAGCGTGCACAGGGTCACGCACACGCCGAAAGCCGCCCACATGCACCACCAGCTGGCACCCTGTCTGTTTCTCTCCCATCTCACACGGGGGGGGGGGGGACATACAAAATGAGGCCCTAGCCCAAAAATCGAAATGTGGGACTGCCGGCCCTTTTTCTGTCCCATCAGGGGATTTTCACAGGCGGCTCAGATGTGGTACACTTCGGGATGACACACCCACACGTGACTGAGGTGCTGGGGAATGAACACCCCCCCCACCCCGGAATGGGTGGTCTTGGCCGCAGCCGTGTTTGTGTTCCTCCCTGTCTGGAAAGAGGACCACCCCGCCCCACCCCCAAGTGCGGGGGAGTTGGTTCAGGGCTCGAGCCCTCACCCAGCAGATGAGCTTCTCTGGGGCGTAAACACAGCCACGCGCCCCATCGCATTGCATCATGCACGCGGCCCCCGTGGCCGGTGCTGAAACAGCCTGCGCACTCCGCTGAACTGTAAAAGTCCGTGGGCATGCGCGTGCCTTGCCCCACACGCGTGTGCGTGCACTGGTGCCCGCAAACCGGCGCATGGCTCACCGCGTGTTTGTCTGTGTTGGCCGCCGTGTCTGGTGTCAGGTGAGGGTCTGTCTGTCTGCTTCCTACATTGTAGTGAGATAATGGGCTGTAATTAAATATGAATGGTGCCAGATAAATGCTCGGTAGCTGGAGCAGGGGCAGAAACCGGATCCACTGGGCCTGGCTGGAATAATTAGCAGCCGATGAGAGACGATAGCAGCAGTGCTAATGCAGCGCGTGATGCTCTGCTTACCTGGGCTTTCGGGTAACCCGGCCCGGCCTGCTGGCCTGTCAACAGGCTCACACCATGCTCCTGGTGGCCGGCCTCAGCTCCTGGGGATCCCGCAAAAAGATGGAGGAGGAGCCATGAACACGGACGCCGCCATCTTTGGGGAGAAGTGGGAAGCTGGCTGATTTACCCCCCCCGTTTGGTGAGAAGAGCGGCAGAGGCGATGGCTGCTGTGTGTGAGGCAGCAGGCCGCAGGGAGACGCAGGCCGGACGCAGGCCGGACGAAAAGGCCGACGGTCCTGGCTGCAGTGAAAACAGTTCACAAATAAGTCCCGATGTGAAAAGAAAAACAACCAGTTTCTGGCCTGAGACTCAAACCTGCAACCCCTTGGCTGCAGCTCCAGGTGGGTTTCAGCATCGCCCCCTCCAGGTCAGCAGCGCACCGCCTCCCCACCGCGTCACACAGCACAGACAGAGTGACCGGTGACCTCCCTCCTCTCCTCCTGAGCGTCAGATCTTCACAGGACGCAGCATGGATCAGAGCCCGCCGACACGCCACTGGGGGTCTCATTAGGCAGAGCGCGGCATCTTCAAATTCGCTGGACCCCCCCCACGGGAAACACACGCCTCTGTTCAGAGTAACCTGCATGAACCATTTTAAATATTAATTAGACTGTCTAATTGATTTTGGAACTGTAAAACCCAAACATAACCTTGGGTGCGAGGCATCTTTATTAAATGTGTCTGTAGTTTTTGCTCTGATAAAAAAAATATTAAATGTGAATTTTAAAGGAGAACATCATTTGGAGCCGTTCAGACAAGGACTGTCCTCTTCTCACCGTTTTCTAACAGATCATCATTCACCGCCACCTTTCCAGGCTGAGCTGGAGCTGTGCAGAGCTTTTATAGCGGATATCTGGGGGCTGTTTACTTCCAAGCCCGGCTTACGATTGCCATTCTCAACGCCAGATTAAACCGTGATGTTATTTCATTTCCCAGAACGACGTCCGGAGGGTTTCTCTGGATCTGCACGGCAAACGCAATTAGATTCACAGAAAGCCAGAGTGCTCCACTTCAATGGGGTGTAAGAGTGCAGTGGGTCACCGCGGGGACAGCAGCGGCCCACACGGCATCAGCGCCAAGCGGGGACACTATGTAAATCCCCCTTTTGGATATGATGTAACTTAAGCATTGCTAAATCATCTGTGCTTTCATCCCTGATAAGTACCAGGGGGAGGCACACGGCCAGATTTCCCCAGATGGATGAGGACCCCCACCACCAGCACCAAGCGCCAGAGAGTCACGCTCACTTCCGAGGTGGTTAATAAGCTCTGAAGGAATGCTTCAGGCCCTCGCAGCTGCAGGTGGGGAGATTGTGGCCTGGGGAGGCAATCCTATGCCCGTCTGGACACAGCAGAAGGGAGGTGGCGACCGGGACGCTCACGGGTCCATGCCGCCTCTGTGGGCAAAGCATTTATCTTCACTTAGCCGTCGACGGCGAGCCCCAACCGTCGTCGGCAGTGACCGCTTCGGGGCAGCCATGTCGCCGAAGCCAATCGCATAAAAACGGCAAGTCGACTCTGATTTTTCAGACCACATGTTTACCAGACAGAGAGGGTAAGACGTGGACGCTGGCGTCTAGCCTCTCGGTTACTGTCGGCGATCAGGTGTCACTGCTTAATAATCGGAGTCTCCTCACCAGCTTTCCATCTCAAGGAGGCTGGGGTCAGACCAAAATTACCCCCCCCCCCCCGCCTGCTCAATTATTCACACCGGCTTCACCTGAGCCGACGCGCGGGGTCCGCTGACTGTCTCTCACCTTGTCATTTTTCCCTCTCCTCGAGCACGCTCCTCGTCACCACGACCCGGCGAGGAATGCTGTCACACGGGCCGACGGCCTCCCGACCTCTGAGCTCAACGAGGTCTTCTTTATTCCCGGAGCGTGCACCTCGATCAGAACACGGCTGCCTGAACATCAGCCGAGGGGCCGGATAAACGGAAACGTTACTCGTGCAACTAAGAAACGGCGAGCAGCTGCCGCCGAGTGCCCGTCAGACACCAGGGCTTGGTGATTGAATAGATCTGAATGTTTTGCCGCCAGCAGTTTCAGATCAATGAGACTTTCCTGCCGGCCGCGCTCCTTTGGCACGCCCCGGCTGTGCGATTCAGTGGGATCCAGGCGCGGGGCTGAAGGCGGAGCAGCCGGCGGTGCGTGGGGAGGGCGGCTAACACGGGGGCTCCATGCTTTGATGTGGAGTGGCGGATTTATCTAGGCTGCCTTACTTAATTTTACCGGATGACATTTCTGTGCAAAAGTTCAGTAGTGAACTTTCTACTTATACACTACTGCTCAAAAGTTTGGCGTCACAAATTTCCTTATTTCCAAACAAAACGCAAAAAAGCATCAAGTTAGTCCGAAATACAATGTAGACAATGGTAATGTTGTAAAAGACTGTTGTAGCTGGAAACAGATGATTTTTAATGTAATATTTACATTACTGTACACAGACCCACTATCCTCAACCGTCCGTTCTGTGTTTCAGTGGCCCGTTGTCTTGGTTAATCCAAGTTTATCATTTTAAAAGGCAAATTTGCTCATTAATCCCTTTTGAAATTATGCTAGCACAGCTGAAAACTGTTTTGCTGCTTAAAGAAGCAATAAAACTCGCCTTCTTCAGATTAGTTGATCTGGAGCGTCGGCAGTTGTGGGTCAACTGAAAACGCCCAGAAACGAGAACTTTCTTCTGAAACATCAGTCTTTTTTTGCTCAGAGAAATGAAAGCTATTCCGTGGGAAATTACTAAGTGATCCCAAAACGTTTGAATGGTAGTGTGTGTGGGAGCAGCTGTGATATTCACAAAGTAGTGTGGCACCTCAAGTTCCTTTCACTTTATGATGTAATAAGAAATGTTTTATCACACATGACCTTGAGCACTTGATACACTAATTATTATTATCTTATGTGTATCTTAGTTTCTTATGTAACTTACAGATGTATGAGAGTCTGCTGGGGCCCCCTGTGCAGAGCTAACCCACTGTCACTCTGGCATTATGTGAACACCAACGTGCCTCCATTTCACCAGAGTACTAACCTCTGAGGCACGCCGAGCTAGGAGAAATGCGCGAGGCAGACCAGCGCACCATCTTTCCATTAGAAAAATCAGGCAAATTAATCTTTCAGCTTAAGGGATGGGTGTAAGTTCAGGGGGAAGGCGTTGGGAGAGGGGGCATCCCCCTCAGTGCCCGGAGAGCGTTACATTTTACGCAGTTCGGATGAAGATGAAGAGGTCATGACCTCTATACCACGAATTTGCGTGGTTCCTCAGATCAGGGAGATGTCTTTAGGCGCAAAGTGACGTTAACCCTTTCAGAACCTCCCCCCGATTACTGCCGCCCCTCCGACGCGGGTCACTGTCCCGTTCCCTGCTGCTGTGAGAGGAAGCAGATTCCGGCTCACCTCTGCACGCCTCCCTGAGGAGTGCTAATGGGGACGGACCGCGAAGGCACACAGCCCCCATTCTACGCCCTGCTGAAGGTATGTGTGTGTGTGCAAAGCCCTCAGATGGACGCCATCCTTCTTCTGTAGGGGCTAATGCCCCCCAAATTACCCAGCGCTGCATTTTTGGCAAGGAGCAGGGAAACAGCCTAGTTCTGCACTTTTAAATACCTGAGGGCAGCATACAGACTAACAAAACAATACACCATGTCACTTGAAAAGCACGACCAGGGTCGTAGGCGGGAAGCTCCTGCTGTGGTAGGCTTCTGCAGGGTGGAGTGATCTGCCCAAGTCATCCTACTGAGTACTGTTACCAGGAAGCAGGTTTCTGGTTAGGTTCCTCCTGGACCAATCAGGGCTTGTTGACATCGTGCGCTCATGACCTTGAGGGATGGATGTCCTTCCGTGCAGAATAAGCTTTGTTTTGATGAGAGAAGTCGGGGGGGGGGGGGGAGGTGGGATGAAGTCAAATGAATGAATGGTGAGATGGCTGAATGGATCCACAGAAGGGTAAACAAGTGCCGGCAAGAGGCAGACAGACATGCTGGTAAGACAGCAACAAGCCAATGACGCGAGGGCAGGGGGCGGGACCTGTGGTGGGGGGGTGGGCCTTGCCGGCCGGCCGGCGTCCTGCAGCTGGCTGTTACCAGGTCACTGTGCCTACCCGGCTGCATTCTGGATCCCTGCCATTGGGTCAGCGCACCTCACGGGCCGTGTCTGACTGGCTGGGTGAGCATACGCGGTTGCTAGGCAGCCTGGCCAATCAGAGCTGCCTGTATTCCAGCCCCTGGTTTCCAGGCAGGATTCACGTGCCGAGGATGTTTTTGTGTGTGCGACAGAGAGGGGGAGAGAGAGTGCAAGGGGGAGAGAGACGCGATGGGAGCACGTCGGGAAGTGGAGCGTGTGATCGTGCAGCCATGTGTGAGCTTCACCTCCTCCTACTTCTGATGCAACGCGGACCGGTGCAGGAGTCTTCCCGGCTTCTCCACCTTACTGGGGACCTTGCTAATTTATTATTATTTTTTTGCATCCCCCCCCCTCCCTCTGACATCAATGTCAGCCAATGGCGGCACTGTTGCCATCGGCGCCGGGGGGGGCGTAAAGAACCATTTGTCTCCCCTTGCATCCCTGGCACCTCCCCATCTACAGTTACCGTAGAAACAGGGCAACTCAGACTCTTGTCTATTTTTATAAATGATTCATCCCGACCCCCCCACGCACAAGGCTTGTATCAGCACATAGACTAATGGTAGGAACTGTGGCGAAGGAAAAGCAATTTGCGAGTTACACGCTGTGACTAAAATGTGAAATTCGGGGACAGGGCCAAGGCAGCGCAGCGTAACCATGCACATTATGCCGGTTAGCGCTCCCCCAGTCGCTCAGCGGCAAGATCACCCCCCACCCCACGCTGTTATCGCAGATTAATGACTCTTTTCTACTCTTTTCAAACCACCCAGATTGTCTCCCCCACTGGGCTGGATGCACCCTGAGTGTGCTCTGCTTTAAACTGCTTCTCTGCTACCATGATTGCCTGTTAAACCCCCCCCCCCGCACCCAGCCTGGATCTCTTATAGCTAGCTGCTAGACTTGCTAGCTGGAGTTTGTCCATTTATCATTTTTATCTTGCTAACATTTTACTGCTTCAGCAATCCAAATGGAAAAAGTCTCATTTTTTATTAATATTTCACAGGAGCCAAGCCCCCCTCCCCCGAAGCTGCAGTGCCCATCTTCAGCTGCCGCCCCATTCCGAGACGGAGCCAGGTGAGAGGCCCCTTTCTCAGGAGCCAATCGGTGAAGGGCACAGCGTGTGCCTTCATGCGTGTGTGCCTTCATGCGTGTGCAATGCACTGCTACTCATGTGTGAACTGGGGACCACAGAGGGAGCAGACAGCCGGGCTGGATTAGCATGTACACACTGATAAAGACACACACACCCCGCTGCACGCGAAATCCCTCCCCAATCCAGCCTGCTTAGTCTGAGATGGTGTGGAAAGCTAAATCTGTGATGAGGGCAGCTGTACCTGTGTCTGTACCCCCCCCCCCACACAATCAGCTGTGACAGGGGGGCACAAACACAGAGAGTCGGGTTCCGAATCAGCTGATTACCAGGGGGTGTGAGTGGGAAGGGGGGTGTCGCAAGCAGCTTGGGGACCCAGTCAAGATAGATATCTGCTGAGTAAGTGTTTGTATTCAGGAGCACATTTTGGGGGGGGGGCACTGTGTGTGTAACCTATAACCAATATCTGATTAAAAGCTAAGCATGAATGTGCGTTTCTACAAGACTGAGTGACAAGGGTCAGCAGGACCTCGCTGCGTAAGTCCATGAGCCCTCCTTATCTGCACAAAAAGCACGCTGACATTTACACAGTAACATTCCAAATCTTTGCTGACCAAAAAGCCGACCGTTGTCATAACACATAAAACCCTGTTAACGCTCTACAACACACTCCGGTCTCAAAAACACTAAATCAATAATCCCTTAATTACATTTACTATTTAACTAATGTCGACAGCTTCAGAGGGGCATCACCGTCATTTGGTTACGTCACGGAATAAAAACATCAAAAATAATCATATTATACCAGACTTTTGGAGAGGGAAAAGGTTAAATACTGAATTTAGAAAACTAGTGAAACAGTTGAATGGCGTTTATTACTGCTGGTAGAGGCTGTCGGTATATCAGGGGCCCATCTCTGCGCTGAAACCATCTCTGCGCTGAAACCATCTCTGCGCTGAAACCATCTCTGCGCTGAAGCCATCTCTGCGCTGAAGCCATCTCTGCGCTGAAACCATCTCTGCGCTGAAACCATCTCTGCACTGAGACCATCTCTGCGCTGAAACCACCTCACTTTTAATTCCTCTGCTCCATCTACTGTTTGCCGTTATGGCTTTTTCACCTTCTTTCCGAAATTAATTACTAAACACGCCGGCCTCTTTCCGTGGCCGGAGCGACCGACCTGCACTGTCACTAGTGATGAGATATTAATTAGGCTGATGCAAAACGAAGTTCATCTGCTCACTTTCAAAAGAATTATGTTAGAAAAGGCTGGAATTCAGACCCCAGTGGACTCATTAGTGTCCGTGCACCACCAAAGATGAGGAGAAACAAATTGTTTCTGCTGAATATTTAATCACTGAGTGCGATTTTTCCCCATTCGGCCTCTCTGTGGATTTTGGAGGAAGGTTCACGCAGAGTGGAAGGGTGTTCTTCTCCGAAATGCTGTAAACATGATTCCATACAGCATCACTGAGAACAATCATGTTGATGTCGGCAGCAATAGCTGTAAAAGTACAGGTACGGTGCAGTCTAAGAAGGCTCGTGTGTTTGAGTGGGCGTCCAGCAAACCGCAGAGGTACAAACTGCAGCAGTGGGATTAGCCATTAGCAGGCGGTGACTCACGTCCTCAAAAGGGTATGCTGACTTCACGGCGGGTAAAGACATCCTGCAACACCTTTAATCACCTGCATGGACTAAGTGAGCTGGCCCTATTAAAATCACCCAGGCTCATCAGGCGAGCTGCATCCTCACTGGCTTATTTTTAGCACAGATGCATGGCTTTGCTTTTTCCAGTAAACCTTACAGGGTAAAGTGTGAGTTTTTGTAGACTTGGTGTGGTATAGAGGGAGGAAGATTCTGCCAGCGTTCCTCCCTGCATGCTTGACGTGGCTAGCAGAATGTTATTTTGTGGTTTTTTCTGTGTTTGCTTCTCCTTTTAAAGCTTCTCCCTTGGTGAGGCTCCCTCTGGCCCTAGCACACGGCCCACCTGGAACCACTACAGCTCGGACACATTTCTCAGGCCTATGACACACACACGCATTTATATTCGCATCTTTGTTGGGACCGTCCATCCATTTCTATGGGGAAAAACCCTATTCCCAACAATGACACCCTTAGCCCCCACCCAGCCCTGACCTTAACCATAAGTAGCCAAACAAAATGGAAGACTTTGGTATGTTTAGTTTTTAAATTGCAGTCAGATTTTTATAAATGGTCTCACATAACATCAAAATATCAGGTTTCCATTATGTCCCCACAATGTAATACCCCCCTCCCCCACACACACACACACACACACACACACAAACACTCACAGCTGAACCAGGAGGACCTGGTCCCAGTGGGGGGGCAGGGGCTGGGTATTGTGCTGTGTGAGGGAATGAAGGTTCACTCCTCACCCCAGCTGTCCCAGTGTTTATTGATCAGTCCTACCCGGGGGGCAGGGGAGGAGATGACAATAGGCACCTGCCCTGCCCTGCCCCCCCACACCCATTCTGACGGGGTTTCAATCTGAGACGTCACTGAAACTCGACAAGAGACCAGGAAAAGAATTTGTCTATCCACTTTTTAAAGGGGGTTTTTGTCAAGCTAAAAATAGAACTGTTCATCACGCACACAAGCGGATGTGACCTCCTGCAGGAGAAACGGGAGAAGCAGCACCTCGTGGGAGGCTGGGGGTGTACATGCTGGTGCCTTTATCACATCTACGGAGACAGCTGCTACTGAGCTCACTGTAAGGGAAAGTGCACACTGACAGGGAAACGGGAGGTAAGATGTGGTCTGCCTCCGGAGGCCATGAAGACCCGGCACCTGCCGCCGGGGGGGTTCTAGACCAGGACACAGTAGCTCACCCTGAGAGAAGCTGCTTAATCAATATGCAAGGCGTGTCCTGCCCAAGGAGTGCCAGTGGGTGACCAATCAATGTTTATTCATGTTATTTATAAATATTAATCATCCCTCCAATGAGTGAAGGACAGCAGTGCTCCCGGGGATGTGTAGAAATGCTAATTTTGCACTAATTGTACCAAAACAGCTACATGAACTTTAGAGTGGCTCTGCTCTGTTACTTTGCATGGAAACAAACAGCCTCCAAAAGGCAAATTCAAACAGAACTAAAGCCAGTCATCCCGCTGATGAGAAGTCAGGAAGAACGCAGCAAACCTGAGCGATGTACGCACTTTGCAATCAAGGAGCATTTGCACAGGCCACTTTTGTTTGCGATACTTCTCAGACAGGGATGATAGCAGCGAGAGGCTGTGGGCCCCAGTGCGCCACGCTCGGCAGGCTAATCCCCCAGTGCTGCGTTTGCCCTTTTCACTGAACCCTCCTTAGGTCGTCCCAGTGGCCCTGACTAAGCACTCGTCCTTTCAGGCTGGCCTGGATATCTTCTGTTTAAAGGTGATGTGTTTGCCTGGTCAGGACAAAAGCCCTTGCACCGATCCTCATTCACCTCAGCACCATCGGGGCTCGGACCCGGGCATCTTCATATAATGCAAAGTCATAATATATCCATACATACAACCAGAGCTGGATAGTTCAGGTCCGGAATAAAAATCCAGCTCAAGATTTTGCTTCAACCAACCAGATGAGTACTCTGTGACTGTGACTCTTAATGCGCAGCTGGTTGGATAAAACAAAATCCTGGTCTGGATTGTTACTTTCTGGACATGAACTATCCATCCATTCTTTTGAGACACTGAACCTACAAGCAGCTGCTTATAGGTTGATGAACTGTGATGCCATATGCCTGCCCAGGTCAAGGCACCCCAGTGGCCCCTGGCCTCCCATGCAGCAGGTACCTTCTGGGCCGCTTGAACCACCTTTGGTGGGGGGGGGGGGGGCTCTTGCCGATTGTGTCTAACTTGACTGGTTGCCAGTTTTAGCCCAAGCCCACACTACAGGTCGCTTTTCCCAATGTCAAAAAGCCAGCTGGGAGCGTGGGGGGTCTGGCCTCCACTGCTGGCAGGAAGAAGTTCAGCAGAAGCACAAACCAGACACCAGGAAACCTAGCTGACTTAGAATGCACTACAAGCTAAGCAGGACGAGGAAGATCAGAAGCCCAAAACACATTTCATTACAGATTTATTGAGTGGCATGTCAATATACAAGTCACATCACACCAATGTACGAGCACTGAAGGCTTGTGTTGGTCTATTTCTTAAAGGTCAGTTTCAATTAAAAATACATAAATTACCCTTTGTGTGCTGTATGATGCTACATAGTATTAAACAAAGCAAAGAATAAACAAGACAATCTATTAAGTAAATAGTGCTCAGCTTACTAAAATATCAAGCAATTTCGAGACACTCAATCCCCATTTTTATTATATATTATTTTTGTGTTGTGTAGTTAAATGTGTTTCCAGTTTAGATGCACTTTACAAATAACAGTGATATAGCTTGAGTTGCATAATATTGCCCCCACAAATCACCCATATGTAGCATTTTTTATTATTATTGGTGTCATGGGTGCACGTCATCGGTTGATTATAATCTGATTTTAGATATAATACTAGAGGCTATACTGTATTCTTAATCTGGATGCAACGCATATCATTATAATAATCGGCACAGATCGCTTTAAGCCGTCATATGATTTTACATGTCAGCTGATCAAGCGCGGCAAAATGAAGGCGGTAGTTTTTTTTTAATAAAACCTTGACTATGGGGAATTTCCCATCCACGTGTCAAAATACAGCACACGGAAGGCCGGATCAAAACAAACAATGCGATTGGCTGAGAGCGCACAGCGCGCGCCCTATACTATGAGAAATACGACTCTCTTAAAGGCACACAGCATCCTTGTTGCATTTGCTCCAAACAAACGCAAAATGTAATTTTTCTCCACACATATAATATATAACATTTTAAAATCGGAACAGTAAATGAAATAAGTCCTTTAAAAAAACTGCCTCATTCAATAAACTTCGTAATCCAAACTACGACGATTTAACGCGGCGTGTGTAGCTATTTGAATTCCTTTTTAGCTCGAATTCCTAATTCAATAGACACAGAAGTTCGGTGTTATTTTAGGGACGCAATCCGCACGGACGAACGCCACCCTGACCTTACAATAGGGGCTCGGTCGTGCCCGGGGTTCTTAGAAAGTACTGGCACTTTAAGGGCTCTATTTACTCTCCTCGGGGTGTTTTTTTCGAAGTGGGCGGTGCACTGCCGTTTCTGAAATAAGCGTGTAGCTGCCGACCAGCATGAAAGCTTTTGTGCGCGGATACCGAGGAGCTGCACTTGTCAAGACACAGAATCCAGCGGCTACGTCGGACCTCCACTGGCGGTGGGCACTTTCCCGTCGTTTCTGCCGGCTCTGCAGCGGCACTTGGTCGGCGGCGCGCTTTAGTGACCCGTTCCGGCGGTTGTGGGCCGGCTGCGGTATTATCAGCAGAATAAGGGCGACTTGTTACATAGCAGAATGGGGCTCCGCTATCTGCTGCCGCGGCGCGCACTGCAAAGCTCCCCGACGGGTTACACTGTGCACCGGCGCCATGTGTCACTGCAGCCCGATCGCTTACAAAGTAGCGCTTAGTGGCCGGGCTTCGGCTGCACGTGCCGCGGGTGTCGGGTTATGGCTCGCGGCTCGCCGGCTCGCGCGCTTGCAAAAGTTTGATTGTCGGCTTTTTTCTTTATTAACTTTCGCACGACGTTAGGGAGGCTGGCCTATTAGAGCGTGAGCCCCCAATTCTGCCGCGGACAGCAGCCAGAGCTGAGTGCGTGTTTTTGTCACTTTTTGAGACACTAGCTCGCTTCCATTTACTGCGGGGGGGCGGCGGGGGGGCATTCCCATTGTCAGTGTGTTTGTGCGTCAGGCGCGAGCTGCTTCTTGTGACTTTTGTCAGCCGTGGCTGATAAATTGAATTATGGAAGAGAGAGGAGCGTCTGCTCCGGACCGCGGCGTGTTTAGTTTGGGTTTACGGGCGCGCGCTTCCGGGTACCGCAGCGGAGTGAGTGATACATTGTATCGGGACCCGGGGAGCCCGGGATGCGGGGAGGCGCCGCTCGGGACCCGGGATGCGGGGAGGCGCCCCGCACCATTTGGCGGCCCTTCGCTGGAGCTTATGGAAGTTGCCGCACGCGTCAGCTCGGTAGCTCGCCGGCCATCGATAATGCCGCATTGGCATATCGCC
The DNA here is from genome assembly GCA_026774425.1 of Petrocephalus zakoni. Classification (NCBI taxonomy): domain Eukaryota; kingdom Metazoa; phylum Chordata; class Actinopteri; order Osteoglossiformes; family Mormyridae; genus Petrocephalus; species Petrocephalus zakoni. Next base: position 15,614,097 of record JAODKN010000027.1, read on the forward strand.
GCCGCTCGGGACCCGGGGACCCCGGCAGTTTCCGCTCGGGACCCGGGGCGCATTGGCCAGAACGCCGGCCGGGTGACTCTCTGGGTGTTTTAGCGGAGGGTGCGGGAGCTGCGGACGGGAGAACCCACCGGCGGCGACAATATTACAACTAATTATAACAAATACATTTAGTAAAAATAAAATAATAGACTGAATAACTTTTGTTTCGTTAAATGTTCGGCAATGTTACTGATTTCGAATCTGGGATGATGCTAATTTTCGGCCCTGAAGCCCGCTGAGCTCGTTACAGAGCCGCACGGATGGAGCTGTCGGGGCATGCCCGCGTACCGGACCCCGTCCCCAAGCCGCCGCCGCCGCCGCCGCGCGTTAGCCCGCCTTACTCCTCTCGCTGTCGGCAAGAATCGATTAATCGGTTACCCGAAGCTTTCGCTGTATGATTAAATAGGCCGAATGTAGCACTTAATATTACATTTACGACGGAGCGGTTAGAAAACAAAACGAATTTATTAAAATCATAGAAAAACAGTCCCAGTGTTCGATCTTATAAGACGTGTTAAATATGAGGATTTTTATTAAGTTTCAAAGGAAAAGCTGACTTTTGTTCGCGATTGCCGGACGCAAACCTACCCGAGTCCGCAGAAGGTCTCGCCCCGGAGTGGCGCTCGGCTGCCGGCGGAGACTCGCGAAAAGCCGCCGCCCTGCGCCGGGGCGGACGTAAGACGGAGGGGCGTCCTCCGCGCTTCGGAACCTGCCGAACGGCCTCGGGCGGAACCGTCGCCGATCCACCCGAATTAACCCGTTAGCTTCTCTGTGTTCTTACGGGGTGACCGCAGAGGAATGCTTGGCGCATGTTTCCGACAGTGCTGGGCAGAGCCACGGAGACACGTCCGCCCCGAAGTACTCAGAATGCAAAGATCCTGGTTATTCGTGTTAAAAATTGGGAAACGGGCAAACGACTTTCGTAATTAGAAAGTGCTGCAGATTATGTCGTGGTGATTGGGGGGTCATCTTTGGGCATGCTGGGGTATAACAATGATGCAACCCCGCTCTTGGGTTGAGTGAGTCAGGGAGAAGTCCTTCAGCCATCTCTCCTGGGTCCTAAGCATGCATGCTTCCACAGGATCGCTATAATGCACTGTTTGACAGAGATAATCTCCATTAAAGAGTACATCTGCGGTGTCACTCTCACCAACACTTAAGGAATTAATTTAATTTAATTTTAATCCTCCAGGGCAAATATTTACTCTCACTCCTCTCAGTACAGCTACTGGTTTGCATTCAATGGAGCGCAGCAAGGTGCTTGAGGAGAGAGGGCAAATGTTCAGCTTCAGTGTTTGGATTTGGGATGATGCTGTTGCGTCTTTGAAAGTTGTACTTGAGGGTGAATAAATATAGTGTTGTTTATCTGAGCCTTATGAAATCACTAGACCTAGTACTCCAAAATGCTGATCAGGTAAAGGTGGAGTCCAGGGGCTCTGTCCGGCAGGTGTCAGGACATAATGCCCGTCCCATCCCGGCAAGACTGTGCCAGACGGGGAGTGTGAAAAGCCACACCATCAGTGTGCAATGCACTGTTGGTTAAGTGCTCCTTTGGTTCACATATCTAGCCTAATCGGGCAACAGCTGGTGAGTTTGAATAGCTACTAGGTCAAGTGACCAGTACTGTAGTAGTAGTCTTGTGAAAAATACAGGAAGTAGAAGGAAATCCGGGTTTGTCTGTCATATGACTACGGAGAACCTTGATTTAAAAAAAGAAAAAATCATTGAGTGTGTGTAACCAGTGTCAGTGGTATGGTACAGTACAGTACATGGATAAGCCTGCTCGCTTGTCTCTGGGGTAAGCCCTCTAAGCCACTTCCTCTCCAGCGCGGCACGTTGGGTCTCTCTGCCCGTCCTGCCTGGCTGCTGGCACTGCTGTCGGGATGCAGTTTGGCGCGACCAGACCGCCGGGGGTTCGCGGCCCACCCTGGGTGGTCCTAGGCGTCGACAAGCTGCCCTGGCCAGTGGCATACGGGGGGAGAGTGAGGGAATTAGTAGGTGGGGAGGATATGAGAGCGAGTGAGAGAGCGAGAGAGCGCGAGCGACGGCCCGGTGTGTGGTGTCTGCAGCAGAGGGAGCTGTACTCTGGTGCTGCACTGCCGTGTGCCGCTCAGGGGCCCACAGCTGCCATGTACCACTCAGGGGCCCACAGCCGGCTCAGGGGCCCACAGCCGCTGTTTGCCACACAGAGGTCCACAGCCGCCGTGTGCTGGCTCAGGGGCCCACAGCCAGTGGTGTATGGGGAGGGGTAGCCATGGATATTCTATTCTCTACCCAGGGGCACGATCCTGTGTCCATACTCGGGTGCACTCGGCCCGAAGTGGGCAGCCCAGCCAATCAGGCCCTCAGCCGTACGGCCATTGCATTATTAAAGAGTAAATGTAAGATTTTTGTGGGGGGGGTTTGTGGTGTAGCGTTCCTTGCTTCCCATTTTCTGCATCGTGCTCCCGCTCCTGAAGTGAGCCCACTCCCGGCCATCTGGTCACTCCGACCTGCCATTCGGACAAGACGAGAGTCTGCTTCATGCCTCAGGGAGCCTCCTGTGATTCCAGCAGGAGGATTCCTGTTAGCCGCGGTTGCCCGGCCGGCCGCTAGAAGGCTGTGTAACAGGCCCGGCTTTGTCGTCACGGCAACATGGCTGCCGTTAGGGGGGGGCCTCTCTCTGGCGGATGTATCTCGATTCGTGTGGCAGGCCAGTGCATGTAGACGGTGCGCAGAGCAGAGTGAGCCACTGGCGAGTGGGACGGCCCCTCCCTGGGTATCTGGGGCAGCAGTGTGGATTAGTCACTCTGACAGGCTCCACCATCTGTCTAACCGGGAGCGGGGCCTGGTGGCCAAGGCAGCGGGGCTGTATTTAACCCCCCCTTCTCAGCAGCCGTCGGAAAGCGCGGCCTCTCGCACCCTAGCACGCAGCTGTAGCCAGTCCACCAGGTCAGGGGGCTGTAGAACCTGTAAGATTTTGCCTGAGGATGTTGTTGTGAATGGCTCAATACTGACAGTCATCTGCACCCCCCACTGGTCAGATCAGGTCAGGTCTGCCACCTGATCGGTTGACCATTGAGTTCGCTTGAGGTACTGGAATATGAGGCCTTTCAGGGAAAGGCTCAGACTGTTTGTAGCCTTTTTCAAGTAACCCTTGTCCTGCAGTCATGGCCACCACTGTTTCCATAACATAAGCCGCCCCCCACAAAGGTGTACTGCCCCAGGCTAGGTGACCCCCGATGCACCTCTGTAAGAGCGCACTCTGACGCAAACAGAAGGCACATAATCACTCACAACAAAAGACTGTGTTTGTACTGCCTCGAATACCATCCTTGATAACTTATTTATTCACAATTTTTTTAGTAAACGATAGTTAAAAAAAAAACTGCTGTCAGGAAACCCTGCCCTCTCGCTGTTGAGTCTCAGGTGCTCAGAACGAGGTGGTGACGGCTTTGAAATCTTTAAGCATAGCCGTATTTTTAACCTTAATCCCTTCAAGTTGGGCCCAAATCCCCCCGCCTCGACTCTTTGTCGACATCTGAAGGTGCAAATCACCCGAAGGCCGCTCCTCAAAGGCTTCTTGGCCTAACGGATTGGGGCGGGATCCCTCTTGCAAAGTGGAGGGGGGCACTGCCCGACCCCGCTGCGGGGAAGCCAAACCGCTAGTGAGCTTGTAGCGGGTGGGTGCATATTGCGGAGGCGTAAGGTGGGGGCTCGAGGTGGGGGGGGGGGGACGGAGTTCCTCACAGGGCACAACCAGGTGGGGAGGCACTGTGCGGTTTAAGAGGCTGACTGAGCGCTTTTTTTCCTTTCTGGCCTGGCTGCTTCTTGCTGCCAGAGCGTGTCTCCCAGGAGACCGCGAGTCGGGTTTCGGCGACCTGTCCACGCGCGGCTCGCTTGCTGGCAACGGTCCCGTCGTCGCCGCAGAGCCCGCCGGGCCCCTTTGGGATCACTTCCTGATCTGCGTACGGGTCATTTGGGATTGTAGGGGAATCTCTTATTTCTTGTTTTCATTTTCGGTTCTTTGGGGGGGGACGGCAAAGATATTGTGTCTGAAAGAACATGGCAGACTGGGTCTAAGAGGGACCTGGCTTTGGCCTTTGCACTGATGTCTCTCTCTCCCCCCCCCCCTCCCCCAGGCTGACTACCGCTGAGGCCCCCCATGGACGATGAGGAAGACGATGTGTTTATTTCCCCGTTCAGGGAAATAAAGTGTGAAAATCGGGGCACGCAGACGCCCGGCCCGGCCCTGGGCCAGAACCACAACATGCTACCCTGCGGCGTGGGCCGGGAGCCACGCAGACTCTTCTACGGTAAGGAGGGGGCCGCGCATGGGTCAGCGCCAGTACCCGCTCCCTAACTTCAGGTAGCGCGCTGAGAGGGGGCCCTATGACCACAAAAACAAGCACTTACATAACCCCTTTCCAGCACGAGGGAAACACTTCCTGCTGATTTGGGGAAGAGAGTGTTCCAAAAGAGAGCAGGTTCCACCGCAGATGTCATGGTTTCTTTTAAATGACTCTGATTTCATGTTCCTTCTCGCACCTTCTTCCTCGTTCATCACCTTGCTCTGGTAAACCGAGCAGGGCCCTGTTATCCGAGCGTCGACACCCCCTTGCCAGACCTAATACAACCGGTTTGGGTTTTTATCCCCCCCCCCACCTGTGACGTGCAGATGCACGAAGTAAACACTGAGTGTGTGGCGTTCTGCTGAGCAGGCCTGCCTTTGGGGAGCCTGTTAGCCAGTGTGCCTAGGTGCGAGGGTCTGCGGCACGTCCCGTGCCCGTGGGCCAGCGCGGGGGGAGAAATGCAGCACATGATGCCACATAAGTTTCTGAACGCACCCCCCTCCACATCCAGGTAACGCAGGATTCCGGCTGCATTTCCCGGCACGTTCGGCGCCCACCGGCCACCCGCCAGAGGAGGACCGGCAGCCGGACGAGCGCCCGCGGCCAAGCGCTGAGGTCCGGATTGGCCAGAAGCTCCAGATGATCGGAGACCAGTTTCACCAAGACCAACTCCAGCTGGTAAGGACCGAGACCCCCGAATGCAGAGCAGGATACGGGAGGGTGTCGTGCCCGGGCAGGTAGTGTGTGGCTCTGCAGGCGACGCTGCGCCGCTGTGCAGTGTGGTCAGGAGCGCAGTTGGGACCTGTCTGCATGTCAGCCGCTCGCACATGCTGCTTTAGCAAAGGCTATTAGACTCTGGAGGCCCACAGGACGCACCGAGGTGGAGTGCTGTGATACGCAGTGTGTGCCTTTGCTGGGGGGAGAACGTCACTGCAAGGACACGTGTGTTTCTGTGTTTTTTTTTTTTTTTTTTTTTTAAAGGGAAGAACACGCAGAGGCTTAAAGGGAAAGCAGAAGTGTCCAAACGAGATAAACATGTTGTAACTCAAAGCCTGGCGTGTGAGTGGCTGTGGTCGGGGAGTCTCCAGCGAGTCCTGCCAGCTGCCAGGGGGCCTCGGCGGAGACACCCAAATAAGAGGGCCGGGGCGCTGTGGGGTTAGTGGGGGGTGTGGCCTGGCATCCCCGAGGGGAGCTGGAACGACTCACTGTGGGGGGGGGGGGGGACGCTCACACCCAAACTCCCCTGACAGTCCAGAGACCAACTCGTGGTTCTCAGCAAACAAAAAAAATATATATTTCTCCCTCGCAACCAGCCAGAAATAGGCCTCCTAAAAATATTTAGTGGGTCATACAAGCCGTTTTCTGGTGCCTATTTTGGGCAGCGAATCTGCTACGCCGACCTGCTGAGCGGCTGCTGCTCTGGGACCCCCTCTGCCTCGGGTTCAATTTCCAGCAAACACTTTTTGGGAGGCCCCCTGAGCCTGCGGAGCTGGGGGGGGGGGGAATCTGTGTTTATCAGTGCCGCATGCCCGTCTGCTCGGTGTGACCTGCAGTGGGGTGACAAGTGGCAGTGGCCCTGAGCCCCCTAGGCTGTTCTCCGGGCCTGGGATGGGTCCATACTGACGGGGAGGACAGGGTAAATAAGCACACCCCCTGATGGCTGCCCCCCCCAAGGTCCCGTGCGTGGCTGCCTGTGGACGATGAGTCCGCCGGAACAGCCAGCCGGCACGGGCCGTTCACAGCAAGGGGACCGCGTCGTCTCGTCCCTGCGGTCTCTGGCACTCTTGCTGTGGGAGTCCTGAGAGGAGCAGTTCCCGGTCGTCGCTGGTGGCAGTGCTCCCCTGCCATGGTGTCACTGTGACTGTGGGAACTGCCACTGTCCCCCCATGTTAGTGGGCGTTTGGTGTGGGCTTGTGGGAACTTCTCAGCTCAGGCAACAGTGGCAGGGATCGGCAAGGGGCTGCCAGGCCTGGGACTGCGGCCACAGTGTGCAAGGAGGAAGCACAGGGCTAACCGAGTCAGGTCACGGTTTACCAGAACGGGCCTGAAACATTACCCCCCCACTGCCTTGCGTTAGCATGGAGCCTGCAGGTGCTGAAAGCCGGCCGGGTAGTCCACGCGTCAGCCGGCTGCGGTTTCAGACCCAGGGCAGCCGTGTGAGAGTGGGGTGGGGTGGGGGGGGCAGCTTTGTCTGCTTACAAGGGTGATTTTCATGATGGGGAAACTCGAAAAACAGCAGCCGAAAAAGTAAGAGAATGGGCGGGGGTTGCGCTGTTGGTGTGGGGTTTCCAGCAGAGCGAAGTGCCCGCTGCGAGCGGACGGAGGAGAAACGGCGGCATGAGTGCTGTGTCTACAGCGGTAAATTACCGCTCTGCCGCTGGGGCTGACCTGCTGCTGGCGTTTGTAGGTGCCATATGTTTTACTTTGCAGTTTTGTTTTGTTTGTTTTGTGCATGTAACAAACCACTAAATGTGGTACAAAGTGGACTCAGATCTGCAGATTTCACTGAGAGCATGGAGACGTTAACAGAGTGGGTGTGGTGATCTGATAAAGAGCGAGCGAGCGAGAGAGAGAGAGAGAGAGAGAGAGAGAGAGAGAGAGAGAGCGCGCGCGCGATGGCGTGCTCGGAGAGCTTCAGCACACTGTGGCTGAGGATGAGTTCTGCCCCCTGCTTATATCTGCCTCTATATTTAGCTCCTGAGTCACATTCAGCAGGCAGTAACGTGACTCTTACCCATAATCCCCTGCTCACCTGACACGCTCCCGCCCAGGGGACAGTGGGAAGAGCTTGCTTAAAGGTCACTGCTGGGGAGTTTGTGGTGTGGTTCTCACAGCTCGAAAGGACCCGTGGGGGAGGAGCTTAGCCGACACACTCGAGCGGCACGTCAATCGTCGTGTGACGGAGCCGCGCTGACTGTGCTGAATCACAGCGGGGCCCCTCAGCGCTGCGATCAGGGCAGCACCAGATCGCCACACACACACCGCTCTTTGCAGGGTGATGCGCCATGCGGCCAGCGATGTCCACCGTCCTGGGCATAGCCTATTCTAGTGGCTGTCGTCTCAGCTTGGACTACACCCCCCACGCGTTTGTCTTTTGAGCCGCGGTTTTGGTCACGGAGCACATGTGGCTTTTTAAAATCAGTTGCTGGGGTAACGACGGCTAATATTTGCCATCTGGCTGTTATCAGTTTGGTGGAGGTGCTGGGGGTCATTGCTGTATTTGGTTACAGAGGGCCGTCGCCGAAAAGGGACACTGGAGGCTGTGAGTGTGGCCTGTGAGCAGCTCTGGGTGTGTGCTCTGGGCAAACCTCGCCATTGTCTGTCCCTGATGCCTCTCTGCTTGGTCATCTTGTATAATTAAACAACCCCTTGGAGGAAGGAAGGTTGGGGGGGGGCTTAATTAGAGAATGTATAAGAGGGCTTTTGTTAAAACACCCCCGGGCACCATTTAAAAAATGCTACAAACATAAACTGGTGCCATGGGGGGCCCATCAGTGGTACGCTGCTCTGGGTTCGGGGGGCGGTGTGCAGGCCGCTCTGTGGGGGGGGGGGGTGGCCACCAGCCCGGGGCCCACTGCGGGCTTATGCAATGAACTGCAACTTGTCGCCCCACTTAATTTTTGCTCATTACAACCCCCCCCCCCCCCCCCAAATGTTTGACGAGGGGGGATTTTGATGGTGTTTTCATGCTAAGGTGTTACGGGACTTGCCGAACACACCGTCAAGTAACAGAATGCCTCCATGGGTCCCGTCCCAAGCAGGTCTCTGGCTTTGTGACCCTGGCTACAGCATGGGTATGCCCCCCCCCCAGCATACGCCTTCAGACGAGCGAGTCTGTGCTCTCATGATTCTTGTTCAGGTCCAGCCTGGACTCTCTCAGCTCAGCTCCATAATCCTATTTGGTACAATTACCTTATCGGCCTGTCTCAGCGGGCCTGATACCATTACCCCCTTCTGGCTGTCTTCCCGGTGAGTAATGCACCATCAGCCACCACACTTGTTTTTTATTAGTTTCAAATCAGCCCTAGGAAGACAGGAGGCCCTGAGGAGCTGTGCTGAGATGCTCCAGAGCTGGGGGGGGGGGCTGAGACTGGCTGAGACAGTTTCCCTCTGACCCGGGTGACAGCTCTCTTCTCGGGGGGGGGGTGGGGTGCTGGCTTCGATGTCCCCTGACGTGTCTCCCAGCCTGAACTCCAGCTGTGTGCCTGCCCCCCACCCCTTGGCGTGCCCACGTGCTGGGGTGGGGGTGAGGGGGTCACCACACTGCCAGCACACTTGAGAAAGAAATGCCCTGCGAGCGACCTCCCAGTTTCCGCCGGCCCCCACCCCACGCGTCCGGGCGCCCGAGGAGCATGAGAGAGCGAGAGAACGAGAATAGCTGCAGAAACACATGGCTTTGCTTCTTCCGGAATGATCTTCCGTGAGAACACGGGCGTCTGTGTGCGACCTGGATGGCGAGACCGATCTCATGAGCTGGCCGCTGTTTGTTGTGCTCTTGGGCGTACCTCGTGCCGGGCTGTACCCCCAGCGTTGCGCCTCCGGGCACGGGACGGGCCTCTCACGTGACTGCGGCAGGACTGCCTTTGCACTGCTTCGTCCCTGCCGTTTCCTACCGACTTCTGAGTCTTCCGGTAGCTGGTCGGTAGCTTAATATCAGCCCCGAATTGAGGGGGCAGCGGCTGGTGTTGAGCCCAGTGAGATAACTATGCTGCCAGTGTCTCTGCTCCGCCAGTCTGCACTGACGCCCGGCGGCTAAGCACTTCCCTGTTCCTTTCCCGTTGCAGTACCACAGAAACCAAAGGAATCAGCAGCCGGCGTGGTGGCGGCTTGTGATGGCGCTGTGTGGCCTTCTCTTCGAGAGGCGCCAGAGAGCAGAGCAGAGATGAGGCGTCCACCTCCATACCCCCCCACGGAGAAGGGGCCGGACTTCAGATGGCACTGTAAGATGGAACACGGGTCTGGAAGAAGACAAAGTCCCCGCAGGACGGAGGCTTTGACACTTTCTTTTTTTTTTTTCCTTTTTTGGTTCCCCCAGAAGAAGCCATGTTCACCTTGTTCTACAGGAGTTGCTGTTTTCATGACTCTGTAATATAGTATTTTGTACAGTTTGTTCTTAATTGTCATTTTTTAATTTTTTGCACTTCCGTTTGTGTACACCGAGAACAGCCCCCATCTGCCCTGCGATTGCCTTATTTTCTCTCGCCATGTTGGAGGAGAAATGCGGACACGCGTGTGGAAACGTGTTTTAGTGCGATGGAAACGGTGAGAGAGACGTGTGGGTCAGGGAAGCAAGTACAGAGGGGGCAAAATCCTCATCTCAGCCTTTGGTTCAGGGGTCCTGCTCCAAAGCGTTCCCAGGTTTAACTGATCCACTTGACGTCAGACTTTCCAAAGATCCAGTTTTTCAGAACAAACATTTTTTCATTTTTTTTTCTTTTAAACAACATCATATTCTGAATTGTTAAATATTCTTTGTTCTTCCAGTGTGTGTTTCATGAAATCATTTTTTTTTGGCACGTTTCGGAAGCTGATTTTTTTTTAGTGTATTTTGTAAGACACACACACACACACGTGCGCGTGCGCGCTGCCTGCCACTGACTTCGAGCGCCTTGCCTTTGGCGCCCACCTGAGCCTCTGTCCACCTGCACACCAGGAGCCGAGCTTCCTGCCGCCGCGCGGCCGGGGGCGGCTCCACAGGATAATCACGGGGGACGCGTGCTCGCGTGGGCACCGTCTGCGGCGGGCGGAGCCCTGATATGCAGTCCTTAATGCCATATATTTGCACTATTGAGAGTCGGCTGTGGAGGAGTGCAGAGCACAGGCCCGATCACTCAGAGACGCCAGTTACGAGAAGCTGGCGGGGGTCTCCACAAAGGTAACCGGACCCTGGGGGATCCTCTCTTATTGGACGTCGAAACCGACGGGCAGTGTGTTGCCGTGGGTGCGGACCGACCCGGAGTGGCTGCGATACCCGTGCTGGGACACTATTGCTGATGAGTCCGTTTGGACCCCCCTGGATTGCCCTGCAGTCTCAGTATTTCGCAGCCCCCCCAATAAAGTGTACTTTTTAAACTCACCCACTGCCAATAGTTTTACCTGCAGATGTTGTGTTTTTTTTTGTGACCAGGACAGCAATACTAAGCAAAGTAAGCTGTGAATCGACCACAACTCTAATCTCTCAGGATTACAGTCTGGGTTTCAGAACCTTTTCAAATATGTAATTTTTTTTTAATTTTATTTTTGTTTTTTTCCCCATTTAGTACTTTGTCAGAGTACTTGGTAGTGTGGTGTTCTGACAAAAATGGCCACTACTTTTCTGCTTTAGATTGTGTATAGGACATAGGGGGGAAAGTAGATGGACTGAGGATACATGGAAACTGTAATCATTTGTTAAATTAATTTTGGAGATTTTAAAGCGTCCGAAGACACTGATGTGTTTCTGTTGCCTTTTGCTGTCCCCCCACTTATAGCCTCTGCGGTCCTCGTGCTTTTTCAGGGAGCAGCACAGCGACGTGCCACTTGACTTTGGACTGTAAAACGCGCCTCTCTGTGCTGTACTGTAGGGCTCGTCTTTAGTCTGCCTTTCTATTGATTCTACCCACTGGCTTTATGCAACCCCCC
>JAODKN010000027.1:15651021-15678453 GCA_026774425.1 Petrocephalus zakoni
ATAGGCTTTAGACATAAGCAGTTGAAATATAACACTTGGAAGCCAGGAACAAAAATTGTGTTACATTGTGTTATCTGACATTATGTTTTGCCCTAATTGAAGTCCCGCAAACACCTTCCAGCCCCCCCCAGCTTTATTTGAATGGTTTTCTCACTTCTTGCCAGTTTCCCCCATTTTTTGTTTTGAAACACCACAGATTTTAGTAGGCATTTATATGCAAGAGGTTGTCTTTTCCGGGACCTACCAATGTCCTTGTCCCATTTGTTTTGTGAACCATTTATAAAAGGGCAGCAACTCATGCAGCGTGAAGTTTAGTTTAGGCAAAACACTTCAGTCCAGCTCTCTTGTATATAGAATCTTGTACATGGCTTACATAAAGAATCCTGTACTTGCATAAAGAATCTTGAATGGCTGTAGCACAGAATTGTCTGTCATTATCAATATCACAAAATTTTTTTTTTTTTCATAATTTCACAGATGGAGACCATGTCCATTTTAACTCAGTCCTCACTGCTGCACCATGAGTGATAAAAATAAAAATTTAATGCGACAAGAAAGAATATTGACAATTCTTTCCGTCACGGCCTTCTGCATTATGATTCCCTCTAGTGGTTGATGCTGGTCGTAAGAACATCCATCCATCCGCAAAGTGCTTATCTTGAGTAAGGTCGCAGAGAAGCAGAAAAACCGACTGTCAGTAGCAGTTATGCGCCAAATTTCAACTTTAATCACTTTAATAAAGTATATTGTTGCTCACAGTAGACAAAAATAACATTGGCATTAGAAAATATTACATTTTAATTAATGGTACAATGCATAGTAACTCCATGACCTTTCTCTGAAATGGACATTAAGAGAACAAAGGGGCTGCATACATTTTCCAGTCACCCCGAGTTTCCTAAGATGAATTATATATATATATATATACACACATTTTCATTCACCTTGACGTCAATAAACATGACGTCAAAATATAAGCAGCGAAATTTTGCTGGATTAGGTATGTATTGATGTTTTTCTTTAAAAGACATTTTAATGACATTTCTGTTTAAAAAGGAATAAAAATTAATATTTGCTTTTCGGAATATTCAGTTTTATCAGTGAAAGGTGTTGCTATTCCATACCTGCAAACTAAACCAGGGCTTTCTCCATGTGACTTACTGAACATACTCATACTTACAGTACATTAATCACAATAAAAAACAACTATTTTCTATGTATTGAAATGGAAAATTCCACAGAAAGTGCCAATCAGCTGAATTAAATCTGCATATTCAGAAGTTCATCGGAACCCTTAGGTTATGCTCCAGGCATGCGTCACCAGCTCGCGCGCCTCCTAATCAGGGTGACGGCAGCCACCAGATGGCGCCTTTACAGTGCTACTGCAATAGTGCTGAGCATTTAACAGCCGTTCTTTAGATGTCCCTACAGTGCCATGACTGTTACACGCAAGTACTCCTGCATGACTGGAACAGCACAGGAAAAAAAAACCTGGGGTGAGAACCACTTTTGATCAAATAGAGCAATCTTTCTGCTCTTGTACAGTTATGCAGTTGTACAGGGAATGTAGGGATATGATGGTGATGTAGGGATATGATGGGTGAGTATATGGTCACGATACATCGGGATGGAAGGCCAATTCGGCAGCGGTACACGGGAAACGGCATGGGAAGGAATACATCTGGGTGGAGGAGCGAGCATCAGGGTCTGGGCGTGTGGCCTGTGGCTTAGATAAAACTTTGTTAATCGTTATAAAACGGATGAACCGAATGAACGGGATTGTCATGCCACCCACATCAGATCCCGCAATTCATTATGTCTGTTTACATTAAGCCGCTTAACTGACACTTTTGTTCACTGTGACTTACAAAATGGCTCGTTTATGCAACTGGATGCCCTACTACAAAAAAATGAAGGTTCGGTACCACAGTATAATCCCTCCAGGGCCTTGGCCCATCAACCTTGGCAGAGCAGCGAGGAGCTGTTTTCCTTAACCATTCTGGAGCCCGCTAATTGCCTCGCAAATTCACAATTCTGAATGGATGGAATTGTCCTTCATGATATTATACAGCTTGACTTTGTAACCTTCTATTTATACGCATCCGGTTTTTTTTTTCTTTTTTACAAATACAACAAGCCTCACGTACAATTCAGTAACTATATTCAAGTAATCTTCTGTATCTCGGTGCCGGTCTGGAATCATGGGCAGGGTACACGATGTATTGGAAACCAGACCATCAAAACCATACGGACACACAGGAACACAAAAACAGATGAACTCTTTAAAAGCCCTTCCTATATATAAAACACGCCTTTATAGTGTTAAGTGCATTTATTCCCGAGAAGAAAGCGCTTCCATTAGCGTGACAAAAGTGTGTCTTGAATAATTTTCTCTGGTTCTCTAGTTAAAAGGGAAAGTGTTCGCGTAAATGTGCATTCCTTTTGCCTTTTTTCCCAAGCCTTTCCCGCACTCTTACTTTGCCTTGAGAAAACACTGACCTTAGTCACCGGGGCGCCTGAGAAGTGTGTGTGTGCGCACGACTCTACTGTGTGTATCAGTGTCCCGAGTTCTTGGCGACACGCCTGCCGACTCCCCTTCCACCAACACTGCGGCCTTTCAGCGAAGGAATAAAGGAAACTTATCAGCCGACTGTGCGTGGGACACCTCCGCGGCGTCCCGTGTACGGGGGACGGGACGATCCACCGGATTCCAGCGGGACCGTCTAATCGCACCCGCGGCCGTCTCTCAGCGCGCATGCGCTGTACTGCAGCTTTATCGCGGTGTTTCTATCCGATATTCGCCCGTGGCCGCAAAAAAGACGCAACAGTACAAGTGAAACTGTCGACCTCGTCGTCTTAAAGTCTTCAAACGACCATCAAAATCATTCATCCCATCCATATAACTAGATTTCGAATTTTTTTAAAATATTTTTTAAATTTTTATAAAGGTTAAAACACAGCACAAATGGGAAAAAGGTGATTGGCGTTGGACAAGCAGCCTTCGTGGTAATAGACTGTGTCAATAATGTATTCGCTGCCCTGCGGCCCCTGTCCAAATATTTGCAATAAACTTCCTGTTAATAAAAAGTGTCTACAACATCACAACATGATTCAGGATTATACTACCCTGTTAATTTTAAATCCTTTATAAATTATACTATGTAATTAAGACTAATAATAACCAACTGTCGCTCCAAACACTACACTGTGATTTAAGTGTTTATTCCCAAGGCTGTTATTGTTCAGTGTAACAGTCTTCGAGAGCACCATTGTAATCATTGCTACTTAAAACCAGCCAAATTAACAACCTTCAATTAACATTAACTACGTTAACTACCCTGATTACAACTCCCAACTAAAATCACAGCCTTAACCGTTAACTGCTATGCATTCGGTTTAGACCTATCGCTGCTTTTAACAATAGGTAGCAGAAACTGAAACTGTTTGTAGTGAAGTATTATTTATCAGCCGAGTCAACGCACACGCGCAAAACATCTTCCCCATATTAATTAAATACTCCGGTAATCCCATTATTAATTCCCTTAATTGGGTTTGCTTCAATAACGCGCCTGGTAGCATTCAGATTCTCCATTAGGGGGCGTCATGTTTCACAAACGCCCGCTGCTGATTTGATTTAGGAATCTATTGAACCTTATCGGGCATTAAATCTCAGCGGTAGCCCGCAGGGTATTAGATCCATCTCCGGTAAAGTGACCGTGCAGTATTTACAGTCCGGCTCCCTAAGCTTTTGTTTGACGCCGGGGTGGATTGAAATTCAGCGCATGTTGCCTCGCCAGCGCCGCTATATGCTAATCAACGGCGCGCAGCTGAAGAGCGCACTGTTCTGCCCCAGGGTCAGTGCGCCGCGCAGATCGCTCGGAAGGAGCGGTTGCCAGGGATGTAAGCGTCAGCAACAAGTCTATCCCAGGACTGTGAGAGAGTGAGAGGGGTTCTCATAAAACTGGGTCATTATGCTCCATGTATAAAGCGAATTCATTGTGCCTATCTCCGCTTCGGTCATATGGGAACAGACAGGAACTATCTTGCCTGTGGAAAATATTTATTAAAATGCATCCCTGAAATGGCATGCGGATTTATCTTTTTCGGGGTGAGGGGTGCCCATGAAGCGCTTTCTTTTTTATTTATTCCACTCACTGCAGCAGAAGAATGCCCCTTCGCCCGGGCAGGTTTAATTGCACATCAGTATACTGGCGCACACACGGCGCAGCGGCGCAGGGAAATGAAGATAACTGCTTGACAATGCGGTACCTCCCAGCCCGCGCATGCATAATCAGAGATACTGGAAAATCAAATTAGCTGTTATTCCTCTCTAGCTGTAAAGAATAGCCCGGGACCGACTTAAAATTCATGACTACTGACGTGAGCCTTGCCAGAAAGCGTCGGTTCTAATGGCCAGGCAGCCCAGCAAGTTGAACTCCGCATCGAAAGGTCTGCATCCTGGCTGTCCTGAAACGTCCGCCTTGGTCTCTCACTTTATTGTCCCCCGTCGACCTGAATATTACAGTTTGAGAATGCGTTTCCTTAGTTTCATTAGAGACCCCCCATTAAGTGTGTGCAATAGCGGACCGTTTCCCGTGTCATTGTTCGGCTTTCGATAGACTTAATTGGCACGGCTGCGCTTTGATGTCAGCTAGCAATTTACTGAAGCTTAAAACCAGAATGGACCTATTATTTTCGCTAACAGGGAGGGCACCGGGGACCCATGAATATATATTTTCTATTAGCTACGTTTGACCTACACTACATTTCTCCCTTTAAGGTCTAAAATAATTAAAAACAAATTTTATGTGTTTTTAAACCATTTTAATTTGCATTGCAATTTCATTTTAAATAATCGAAACAACACTTAACAACAACAACAATAATAGCATACTTTTTCTGACTTTAAATGCATAGCGAAAATGGCAGAATTTCTTTAAGTGGGCCACACAGGACAATCCAAGGATTTTCCATTTACAGTTTACTGCTACTTACGGAAAATGCAAAAAAATCCAATTAAGTCAAAGGCATGTGTGTTCTGGATAATTGTCCGAATTAATTAATCAGACCCTTTGTGCAGACAGGCGGTGATTTGCTGGCACAGTTAAGCCAGTTGTTCCTACATCCACAGAGAATGCGCCGGGGTGCGACCATCAGTGAGCATGAAGCGGACCGTCGGATAAGCCGGGGTCGGGGACACACCCTCCTCTTACACATTCATACTCTCATCCTCCAGTTTTCCCACAGAGTCAGCTTTCATACTATGACTATGGGCTGCCGAGGAAGTCAGCAATCAGTCGGCAGGCTGGCGCACGACGAGGAAAGCAGCCTCTGCGAGCCGTATACGGTGGGGAGGAAAGTCTGATGCGGACGGGGACGGCGGCTGGCATGAGAGGTGAAGCCGGCGAGTCGGAAAATCAGAGCTTCTTAGCTGTCCCGAGTCGGATATAGAGGAAAAGGTACTGTTTCCCCCCTACGGACATCCACAAAAGTGTGAGGGAAGCGGAGGGGATAGGGCGAGCGGTGGGTGGGTGGTTAGGGGGCTCCTTTCTGGCAAGCTCAGACTGTGGTTTCATGGCCAAGCCTTATGAGAAGTGAGGGAGCCGGGGGAAGGGTCCGGGAATTAGGGCTGCGAAAAGGATCGCCGTGCCCCCGCGCGTTACCGACGCCCGCGGAGAGGAGGAGAGCCGAGGAGGAGCCGACCTGGGAGGACTGTCGGGGAAGCGGCACCGGAGGCTATGCGAAGGCAGCGATGAGGGAGCGAAAAAGGCAACAGCGGTGGCCCGTGATTCTCCTAGTCGCCCTGGCCCTGCGATTGCAGGTAAGCCGCTGAATTAAGCGCAGCATTTGCGTCATTGCATCCCTGCTTGCGGAGACCTTTGTGTGGAAATGCAATGCAAGGCGCATCTAAACAGCCTCCCTGTCAAAAACGAGCCCCCTCCTCTTCACCAGAGTCCTCTACCACCTGTTGTCTCATTTCTTCTTTCGATCCTTTCGGAACTTCTTTATTCCAAGTCATTTATTATATAGATTTTATGCATGTTAACGTTAATATTGCAAGCTTTATTTAAACTACGAAATGGATGTAATTATGTGTTTTAAATCCCATGTAAAATGTAGCTGCACGTTACCCGACGTGTACAAAGGGGATGGTGCGAATTATAATCTGGGAATTGAGAATGAATGAAACTGCATTTCTGTTTATTAGTAGAAAAGATAAGCCAGGGTCACAAAGAAAAAAAGATGTCACAGGTGATAAACCCTTGCAATGGAGACGGCGCTGTTTGTGCACAGCTATCGATTCTGTCACAGATGATTGTTAAACCTTCAGCTGAAGAGAAAATAGATGTCTTCCTGATAGCCTTGGCTTGTCAGTCTGACTTTATATGGCCAATTACGCTCCTCAGATAAAGCCAGTGTCTCGTAACTGTTGGATAATCTGATGGCTGACATCCATTACCCCAGTGTTCAAAGAGCTTGATGTCAGTTCATAATTTACATGCCAGTTGCAGCTAGATAATTAAAACACACTCTGCAACAAATCACTGCCTCCAACTCAAATCCCAACCTATAGAAGGACAGGTTCTATGTATAAAATTGACTTCTTTGGTGTTACCTATTAGGAGTTAAAGTCAGCCTGTAATATATATCTCCTGGTATTTGTGTGTGTGCGTTGTATTTATTACATTGTGGTGATCAGATTTTCCCACAATGCGATTAAAACCTGTAACTTTTTACCTTCTGGGGACATTTTTTTGGTCCCCACAAGGATAAAATTTGCAAATGCAATCAAAAAGCTAAAACGCCTAAAGCCTTGTCTTTTGTTTGGTTACTTATGGTTATGGTTAGAGCAGAGCAAGGAACATGGTTGGGATTAAGGTTATGCCCAGAGCCTTATGCCCATTCATATCTTTATGAGTCTGCATAAAGATATGAATAGGTGGACTGTGTGTGGGAGTGAATAACCAAGATTTGCACAATTCTCCTCTTCCATTGCAGATGTGTATGTGCTGGGAGTGTGTGTCCAGATCGAGAGTTATGGTGTATTTCCTCAGAAATGTGCCGTCTTGCCGTGGGCACACCGAGGGCAGCAATGACGCACTCGACTCAGCCAGGAAGGATCCCAGATTAATGTTACTGTGTAGCCAGGACACAGGGGCACTGCAGTACAACACACACACACACACAAATGCACGCAGTGATCTGTATGTAGGATTTGGTGCAGTGCTGAGCCGTTTCCCTTTACGGCATCGCAGTGCACTGCAGCACTGGGCCGGCACACGTACACAGTTGTTCCAGAGAGCTCGCAGCAAGGAGTCCCTATAACAGTTCTGTGTCACAGCCCCCTAATGAGGCGGGGTCAGGCCATCCCTGGGAGGGGACTGAGCGGCCGGGGACAATGTAGCCCCCCTCAGGACTGTGCCACCCAGTGCCTCCTGCTGAAAGACAGGTATGCCTGGAATGAGTATCAGTCGGACGGAGGGAGAGGAAGAAAGGGAGATGGAGAAAGAAATGCCCGTCTCTTTATCTCCGTGGGTCTTTTGATGTCCGAGGGTTCAGCTCCCCAAAGCAGGAGCTGGACCAGGACGAAACGCAGCGGATCAACAATAGACCGATAGTGTGTACATTCTCCAGCTTTTTCTCTCTTTCTCCGCCCGGCAAAGGAGTTTCTGCTGGTGTGTGTGCGTGTAATTATTGTTATCTGAACGGCAGGAAGAAATGATTACTGCTCCATTGTTACCTCACCCCTCAATGCCGCCCGCCCCCCCCCCCCCCCCCCCGGACGCGTCCAAACGCGCACCGAATCAAGTTTGTCAGCAGTAAGGAGCGCTTCGAAACAACGATTAAAATCAGTAACCGGGAAATGAGAGCAGGATAGCCAGGGAAGGCAGACGGAGAGCGCTATTGAATTACCATAACAATATGCCCTGGAAATATCAGTGCGGCCGCATCAGATAATACTCCACATAGCGTAATTACTGCACTGCACATTAATGCACTGTAGGAATACTAGAACAAAATGCACTTTCTTTCCATTTTAAGCAAACAATTCTTTAAAAATGATTGTGCGACTACGTTGCGCGATAATGCATGATAATACAATTCCGGTGAATAACACCTTAATTACATGCACGCTGCATAAAAGCTTGTAAATAACAGTGAAGGTTTCTCGTCATCCACTTAAAGACTCAGGAGAATGAATAATCCTTCTTTCATTGCACATGAAAGAAAAAGACGTTTTTCTTTGTTCTTTAGACTATTTTGGGTCATATTATTCATAAATGATAACAGTCACCATAGAGATGCGACATATATAGAATGTGATTATTATTATAATCCCCAGGAACGGGGTTCATCGGAAAATGAATTCTATCCAAAAGTCAGAAAAGTTTTTATTGATTAAAGGAGTGTTGTTTGGCATTTTTTACATTTCTGGATCATTATACCAATTTAAAATGAATAATAAAACAGTTATATAAGAAATCAAAGGAAATTTTTTTTTAAAAATCGCAATATGATCTGATGGCACGGAGTCCGTTGGGGTGCGGGGGGGGGGGGGCTTTCGGGCCGGGCGAAGGTGCCAGAGAGCACCGAGGGGCCCGATTAACTGCGCGTATTGGCTCGTGCAAAGATCATTAACCCCCGGCCCCCAGCCGGGAGGTCCCAGCTGCCTCGGGTTTCATCTCCATTTTGGCAAAGCCGTTTTATGGAAAAAATAATCAAGAAATCTGAAATAACAAAAAAGGAAGCCCTTGACAAAACTACTACTGCACTAATATTACAGTAAATTCCCACACCGGTCAATTAACTTAAGCCTCCTTCATTGCAGATTGGACGCAATAAAAAGTAAATTATCCTGGGGCTCTTTAGACACATCCTTGGTATGTACTATACTTTACAGGATATTAGTTGTTCAGATAGATGGCAACGATCTACGATGCTGTTAATGTAAAGCTCGGCGATATCTGTGAGCTTATACCCCCGTGGGTACACCCAGAAGCAATATAAATGTGTAAAAAATAATGATAATAATAAGCAATGTCAGGGATGCCACCGGACTGTACGGGGTACAGCTGTGTGATTCTGCCCCATGCACTGGGAGCATAAGGCCTGTTTGTCTGTTTATGGAGCCGGGGACACTTCCCGTAAAAACAATATGATTCAGTTTCTACTAATAATTACCTGGGTAAATTATATTAGCACTTTATTATACTAAAGATTTATTATAGGCCTATATATGAAGATTTATGAACGAAATATTATGGATGTGCATTGCTTTCATTAGCGAGAATGTTAAAATAAAATATTAATAAGGTCTAGACCTTTCATTTTGATTGTGGTAGAACAGTAAAACATTTTGAATATGAGCGATTCCTTCACACAGCAATACATCTTCACATTCAAATAGCTCTTTGCTGCCATCTGCTGGAAATTGTAAATATTGCTGTTCGCGTTCGACTGCACTTCGGCGCACGATTTTCACGCGAACCCAACGAAAATCGCATCAAAGCTGGTAAGAAAACCAATTATAAGCCTCACCAGGTGGTTGGATACTAAGATATTTGTACACACAACTGAAGCTCCCATCTCTTCTCCTGGACGCCCCCCCCCCCAAAGTTTGGAAGTATTTGTGGCGACCCAGATGGTGTGATACATGTGCAGACCCCTAGACAGGATAGCGGAGCTCCCTAGAGCCATCACGAATCCGTATGCGCGGCTCCGAGTTCCAGGACGAACGAAAAGTAATGGCACCGGTCAGCGATGGCTCTGTGCCCAGGCTGAGATCTAACACGGCGCTGCAAGGCCGTGGATGGACATGTCTGCGGGAGGGGGCTGATTCTTGAGGACATTTGTCACCAAGAAAAAGTTCAGATCTCAAGGGGGGGGGGTTGGGTGCTGTTAATTTTCTAGAAAAACTTTAGAATCGTTTTAGCCTATTTCAATCTGCATTAATTAATTTGTATAAGGGAATCTTTAAATAGAATCGCTTGCTAAGCGAAAAGATAATAGAGATGTTTGAGATATGGGGTATGAAACTGTAGAGTGTTGGAGAGATTAATTAGGCTCCTAATCACCTAAAGCACTCTCCCTGTCACACACCGCTGGTCCTTAAACAAGTATCTGAAATGACTCAGTTCCTGTTAATCTGGGTGGCTCAGCTCAGAACATCTTAGGGATAATTAAGGCTTATCAGCTAATGAAGGTTGTCGATTAGCGCGACGCAGAAGTGCACGGCGCTCGTGAGCCAGGCAGAGATATCCTGTAAACCCCCAATTCCCCCACTCCACGTTTCCCTGTACGTACCTGCGCGCAGACATCATCCAGCCCCATTGTGGCGCCCCGTTGTGGATGAACATGAGAGGCCGGTGCTCCGGTAAAGTCCTGCCCAGGGAACAGTCAAGGGTCGAGAATGAGAATAGATTCCCTCTTAGGCTTAGCTCAACTGGGAGGCCACAACAGCTGCCCAGGATCTTCAGAGAAAGGAAGAAGCTAAGCGGAGGCAACATAACATGATTACATTTATATCTTTGCAAGGTAACTGCACAGAAAAGGGGCTGAGAACACAAAAAAATCAAACACGGATAGCAGTGCTTAATTATTTTACTTAGTAATGGAAAATAAAGTTGACTGAAATAATGAGGATGCTTGTATGGAAATGTAAATAAAGGTTGTGGTGACAGGCAGATCACATGAACACTGATTGTGACATAGAGGTTTTAGACAGATTGTGCCTTTTGGGGACAATCGCCAACTACAGCGATCTAGCTGTCGAGAGATATGTCACAGATTGGCACTTGGCAGAGCTGCAATGAAGGACGCAGAGAAAACATTCAAGAGTACTGATGTATCTCTAACAGCAGATCCTTTAAAATGTGCCATTTTAGGATGCATTGGAGGTAGAAAGTACGAATGAGCCGATTGAAAGATGCAGGGCACTGGAGGTGTCACTCCGTCGTCATGAGAGTGCCAGCTCGTTTGGAAAAGGAGACACACCCGATGTGTCCCCTTTATAATCCTGGACTGCCATGTGAGGTGTTATTGGTCCATGTGGCTATTTACCGAAAGCTCTCTGCTTGTCTTTCATGCAGCGCTGCACTGACTCGACCCGACCCCACCTGACCCGACCTGCCCGCGGTGTTCCAGTCCCCCCCGACCGTCTGCCCCAGATCCCTGTTCCATGTCCAGCCTCGTCAGTGTAGCACTGATCTCATCCCGACTTACCTGCTCCGTGACCCCGAGCAAGTCTCCTACTCAGTTCTGTCTTTGGCTGCCTTAGAGCCAATAAGGCCTGGCGTGTTCCTTCCCGAGCGTTTTCTGGCAGAACAGGAGACCATAATTCTTGGAAAAGCTGAAGGTGAAGAGAATAACTATAAACAAGCTAGAAGCAGGCGGTCGTCACAGCAATGACCATGTCATTATAAAGCCTGA
This sequence comes from Petrocephalus zakoni, assembly GCA_026774425.1. Taxonomy (NCBI): domain Eukaryota; kingdom Metazoa; phylum Chordata; class Actinopteri; order Osteoglossiformes; family Mormyridae; genus Petrocephalus; species Petrocephalus zakoni. The sequence continues at coordinate 15,662,452 of JAODKN010000027.1, forward strand.
AGACCCAGCCAGGAGACAGAACATTCTGGAAGAATAATGTCTACAGCAGCATTTTTCAACACTGCCTCATGGAAAGTGTGCCAGGAGTAAAGATTAATAATAAATAGGGATGCACCGAATATTCGGCCACCGAAAACTTTCAGCCGAAAATGGCCTAAAAGTGCATTTTCGGTTTTTGGCCGAAAGATTTTTATCACTGAAAAACACAGCCGAAACAGTATGTTGTGATGACGCAAACAGAAACTGGGGCCTGCACGTGCTTATCTGAAGCATCATGTCTGCGGTGTGGACGTATTTCAATATATTTAATTTTACAACCTTTCAGCAGGCCAGAAGGCCTGTACATTATTTAATGTACACATGAGTGCGGTTAAATTAAACATTTAAGTTTGAATTTAATTTTATACTGTGCATTGTTGCAATGTGCTAAATAAATATTTTCATAATTTGTAACTGATTTATTCTTTGAAACTTTAATATTAATTTATGCAATTGCAATGCCTTGATTTTAGTAAGGTTAGTACACAGTCATTGCCATAAATGCAATGGTACTAATTATTGGCATAATTTCTTTCAGTGTTTCGGTTTTCGGCCTTCGGCCTTGGTTTCCTCTTTTTTGGTTTTCGGTTTCGGCCAAGAATTTTCATTTCGGTGCATCCCTAATAATAAACAACAAAAAAACTATAAAATGAATTTGAGAAAAATGGTGCTAATACTGAACATCAGTATTTCAGTAAAACTGCTAAGTAAAATTAGCCAGTATTTGTAGGAAAAGTTGCACAGGCATCGCCTGAACGCTATTTTACAAAGTAAGTTTGGTCTTCTTACGCTGACCTCTGGTGGCAGGTATTGTGGGGAGATTAATGCACAGCAAACGCCTGACATGCACTGTGAAGCTCCAAGGGCCTGCAAAATGTGGACGACCTGCTCCAGCCTTTACAGATGTGGCCCTGTTCCGCTGTATTGTCTCCAAGGTAACCCGCGGAACCTTGAGCCGTGTCGCCATGGCGCTCCCAGCTGGCCTTCCTTCGACACTTCGCTCTCATTGGCTGATTCCCCCCCCACCCCATAGCAGGGGCAGCTGGGATGAGATGATTCATGGCCATATTGCAGCGTGACACTTGGCCTCCCATTGTCTTTCTTGCCCGGTACTGTGCCCCAACACCTGGCACAGAGGAACGCGTCTTCGGGAAAGAGGCTCAAGTGTGAGGCTGACATCGCCTCTGCTCACGCGGGATTAGGAGATGCTGATCGCTGACGGGACGTCGGATGGGGCAGGTGGGAAGGCGGACATCTCTCTCCTGGGATTTGGCCCGTCTGCCTATATACAAGCTGACATTCAATGCCCGTAATTGACACATCGAATACAGGAGAAATGATCTGAGTGACTTTCACCAGGGCTAAATCATTGTGGTCAGATAACGAGGTAAGAGCACCGTCACAATGGCAGGGTTTGCGAGCTGCTCGCGGTCGGCCGCGGTGAGCGCCCACTGAGTGTGGTCTGAGGAGGGAGAATTCGGGGGGGGCAGGACTCGCTGAAGTGGGCTGTCAATGAAGGCAATCCAGATGGGCTACCGAAGCACAAACGGACAGATAATTCTGATGCTGATCACGGGAGTAACGAACCAAAAGGACGAGCATCGAATGTTAGCTCATCTCCCTCGACACATGCCATTTTCACGCGATACTCACCATTCATGTAGGAGATGTGTGTGTGTGTGTGTGTGTGTGTGTGTGTGTGTGTGTATGTGTGTGTGTGTATGTGTGTGTGTATGTGTGTGTGTGTGTGTGTGTGTCATATATATAGGGGTTGGATGATGAAACTGAAAACTGGCCAAAATATTGTTTGAGGTTCATGCCTACATATGCATGGCCAGTATTCACTGGTTACACATTCCATTAGTGGGGGCAGAGCAATAGCAAAGCTGTACATAAAATACTGCAATCCACACCAAAAAATGGGAGACAAATCGGAGTTCTAAAGACTAATTGTTGGTGTGCGTCTCGCTGGTGCGTCTGCGACCGGGACAGCAGGCCTTTGGGGTGTATCGAGAGCCACGGTATCCAGGATAATGTCGGCATCCCACCACGAAGGGCAGATCACATCCAACAGGAGTGACTGTGGATGCAAGAGGAAGCCGTCTGAAAGGGATGTCAGGGTACTGACCTGAATTGTATGCAAAAAACACACAGCTGCCCAACTCTCTGCAGGATTAAATCTGCACCATGACGTGTCAGTTTCCACCAAAACTGTTTGTGGAGCTCCACAGGCTCAGTATTCACGGGAAGGCTACTATAGACAAACCTTTGGGCACTCATGCCAATGTCACATCAGTTTGATGGTGCCAGCATCTGGGGCTCGGGACAATGTGAAACCCAGAGTGCAGCACGGGGGGGGGGAATCAGTGTGTGGATCACAAACACACACACACACACACACAGCGGTGCAAAAGTCTTAGGCAGCAAGAAAACATTAAATGCTCTTCATGGTGGTGTAAATTTATGCTATTATGCCTGTCAATGTGTGTTAGTTTAGCCATTTCAAAGCCTCTGCTAAGACCACCCCAGTACTTGTAGCAGCCAACCACTACACCCCTTTATTTTATTGACTTGACCACTAGCACACCTTGTACGGCTAATCAGTACCCAATGCATGATTTTAACTAATTAAATAAATTAAGCAAGCTTGCGGTGAAATTTAAAAAATATCTGGAGTAGCTGGGGTGCCCCCGAGGTCTGCGAGCTGGATCCAACACGGCAGCAGTAACTTTTTAGAGGACACAAGACATTCTTACTAGTTTTTATTGTGTTGCTGTTAATCTGCATATATTATGATGGTAAAGTGTATTTTCTGTTCCAAGCAAAAGTCCACTTACTCGGGTGAATAGCGTTAAACATTTGACTGCCTAAGACTTTTGCACAAAAAATTCAGAGAGCACCAGACTCTTTATACAGTATATAGCTTCTTTTTTAATATCACAGTGTTAGTGCCACAATAGAAACATGTAAATACAGGTTTCCTTCAGAAGGAAATACATCTTATATATACAAGACTATCAACACATGCCAATATATGACAACATCTCGTTATATTTCTTACAGGTAAGGTCCTTCCCATGTGTTGACAGTTCAGATTTTGAGTTATCTACACAGGAGGAAAACAAGTGAAAAACACTTTGTGTGACAGGCTACCAATTTAGCCGATAAAGTACTGAAAGTAGATCAAGTCTGTATTATGATCCAGAAGAATCAGAATTCAATCTCTATGGCCTATATGTTTGTTTTTTTTTTAATCAGTATGAATTGGTACACAACTTCACAAAGTTATTATTAGGATTATTTCTGACGGATTTTTAAGGATTTTAAGTAGTTCCAAACTTTTTAGTATCTTCCAAAATTGAAAGTTTACCTTCCAGCTTGGTGAGAAATAATACGGTCAATGAATCAAAATCGAAGTATATCCTGTATCCCAATTGCGGAAAAGTACTTCATACTGAAGGGGAAAATTTATCTAAAGTGTAATTTCAAAAATTTCGTCATCTGAGTAATGTGCTTTTTACATAATGTCACCCCTGCTAACCGAGGAATTTTGCGACAGTAGCATGAAATAAAAAAAAATGCAAAATCAAATCTTTTCAAAAAGATGCAATACTGTGCGTTATGCTCATTGCAGAAACATCTGAACTATACACACGGTGCAAACGTAGATTGCTGGGCTGATCCTTCTTCAGAGGAATAGCTAAATGCGCGCACCATCCACAAGGAGCTTCCCATCCCTACCTCCAGCAGACACCCTCGGCAATATGGCACGATTGTCATCCCAAATTCGCACGCTAATCCTGCAGAGCGATCGCGTTTACCGCAGCTCCGACTGCTTAAGGCTGGCGTCTCCTCTGCCTTTCGCTCTCGGCTGCTCACCAAACCGACGACAGTAGCTGGATGTTTAGGATCAGTACGGCTCGCCAGTGTTCTGCGAGCATTACATGCATTACAGTCGATCCCAGGCGCGTCCTGCGGCATCGGCTCTAAGCGCCTCTACAGCCCGTCTTTACAACCGCAGTGCTACACAGGAGTTTAATGCATTTGCTGTGCATGCATTCAAAAGGAAATCTAAGGGTCTGCAAAAACGGTGCGCTTGTGTCTCTTACCTATGAAACTACATTTAATATACTATAAGGTCAAATATATAATAAACATATTAGAAATTGCCCTAAGGGTCTACACATGAGGCGCGAGGGATTAAACGCAATAACGCATGAAATAAAGAATTACTTGGCACTTAAAAAAAAATCACCACCTGCATACCTGCAAATGCATACCGAATGTGGGCCCCATAGTTAAAGGGCCTGCCCGAATAGCGCGTGCAAATGTATAACGGGGAACACTGGGGGAGACCCGCGTGCTACAAGTCGATCAGGGCCTAAATTAAACCCGAAATGTCACGTGATGCCCCACCTCCCTGACGGATGAACACTCACAAGCTGAGAGCTCCCCCATACTCTCATAGCCAGGTACTCCAAAGGGCTGCACTGCTTTGCATAGTTAGGGTGATGCAAATCCATAGAACAGTCATTTCAGTAACACACACACAGGTTAATTTGACATAATGTACCCTGCAGGGGTCAACCTGCCAACAGTTGCAAAATTTTGTCCTGGTTTAAATAAGTTTTTGCTTTTCCCCAGAATTCTAAGACTATCATACCTTTCAGTATTTTTTAAAAAAATATAAGCCCAGTAATTCAAGACAGATGTTCAAGGTCAAAACAGCGAATGTGAGTTAGATCTGACTTGTGGTAACACATACCTGTCTCAGGGAACTTTGCAATATCAAGAAAAAGAGATAACCAATAGTTTAATACAGACATAATGGCTAAGCTTGAGGTTAAAAAATAAACAGACAAGCAAACACAGGGAAGGACAATGTTTACGTTTACCCTGTGCAGAATCCGACGGGGGGGTAAGATAGCGAAGGTGAAGACTGCCAGGCTGGGTGGCCCCATTTGTCTAGCTTAACACCCACATGCTTCTGTACAGTTGAAGCGCTGGGTTTCCTTAAGAGGCAAACAGGCCTTAAACCCGCCACACCGTGGGCAAAATTCCTAAGGACCGGAAACTAGGGAGGAAAGACTTAAAATGGCGACTATTGGTCTGGTGAAAGGGGTACAGTCTTCACAAGTAGTACGCATGCGCTAAGGACATGCATCCGTCTGGGGCGGGGCGGGGGGGGCTCCTTGAGTCACCGTCTTCTCTGACACATCATTTTGTCTTCAGGACCTGGTCCCCACCCTGTTCTGAGAAGTTGGATGAAAGGTAAAAGTAGTAACTGGGGTTAAATCCCACTGCACTGATGACAATGAGCGGGGGGGGGGGTAATGCGCCAAAAACACCCCCATCGGTGCTGTGAAGGGAGTCCCTCTTCTTCCTGCTTTTTTGTTCTCTCCTTTTTAGGTGGGCAGGGGGTCATCGTCACCTTTACTGCATTTGCATTTACAGCACAGGACGAAGGGCGTGGCGAGCAGGAGGAAGGGGGACGCCACCAGGAGGAGAAGCCCGAAGCCTGCAAAGATGCCCACCACCTGTAGGGGGCAGCGGGAGAAACAGCCTGTCAGGGTCTGACACGTCCATCAGAAACCTGTAGCTTCAGCTACTGGGAAATGCAAGGTTGCCTTTTCGATTAAGGGTCATATAACACTAGGTGGGCCCAGGGCAGGGTTATCAATGTTAACGGAAAATAAAACTAAAATGGAGACATTTTCGTAAACTGAAAAACAAGATACAAAACTAAAAACTGCAACTAAATAAAAACGATAAAAATTGCTTCCGAAACAAATCAAAATGAAATACATTCAAATGTCAAATACCTTCTGTAACCATTTCAAATACTATTTCGCTGAAGTAATGACTTATCTGTAAGTGTCATTAATAATACCTAGACCATGTCTTGCCCATTTTGAGGACATTATGTACTAATGTGCACTGTGTATTCTCTAAAGATCAGACACATTCAGCTTTGTCTATCCCGAAAAATAAGGTCACTAGAACTTTAACTGAAACTAAGATATACAAGAACTAAATAGAAATATCTTTCAAAGAAAAGCTAAGAAAATTATTAAAACAACACCAGACTAAGTAAACCTACACTGGATTTCAATTTAAAGCTGAAAATAGTATAAAAATAAACTACATTTGAAAATCTGGCCACTAGGGGGGGGTAGCTGTATAGGAAATCATTTCTTGTTTTATGAAACGATTCTGTCGTTAATACGCAGCTGAAAGTGTCCCATCAGCAATTCAGGTAACTTAACCCTAACCCTAATGGATGTACTGGATTTGTTCCCATTCTTCTACGAGTAGGCCTGACCGTTATCAAATTCTGCACCAGGCAATGTAAATAGCCTGGCAGTCAGCAACAGGGAAGGTTTGTTTAGACAGAGTCCATTTACAGCCACTCGAGCAGACAAATCTCGATGACTTGGTCTTTTGCACGCTCGGTCACAGAAAAAGTTCTGACACCATACAGTGCGGAATATTACCACTGAATGCGATTATGGTGGACAGAATTGGCAGCGGAGCCTAAAAACATACGAGTGTTGGATTGCATCAGGAAGTGAGGGCCATATTTGAGTGTTATAACCCACACGCACACTCCCGTAATTCAAAGGTCAGATCTCTCATCGAAGGAATTATGGGTAAGGTTTGGGTAATATCCTGAATTTGCTTCTAGGGATAAACTGACTGAATGATCAGTCAGACAGACAGGATAATTCATATCTACCTACCTACATACCTAACCAACCTACCTGCCTAACCAACCAACCAACCAAGCAACCATGATAGGAGTGAAGTCAGCCATGTCCTCTCCCCTACTTTGACCCTTTCACCTTCCTACACACAAGCGACTGGTTTAATAACCTTGAGCTTTAAGAAATACATTTGAATGGTCAGCATTGTGTTTGTTAGGGAAGGCGGAGACGTGCAGCTCATCCACCCATTTCCCAGACCATTTCTGCAGCACAGGCCCATAACAAACCTGGAGTCCATTCCAGGGATGGGACATCATGGACAATTTACAGATATCAATTCACCTAGCTGGACAGTTTTCGGACAGTGAGAGAAAGCTAACACGGACAAGAAGACTCCACACACATGGATGGCAGTCAAGCTCACAGCACTGGAAATGCCAGGCCAGGGGTGTACACAGGGGCGGGTCCACAGCAGCACTGGCCAGAATTGCAACCAGATTGACCCCAGGACTGCTCCAACCCCTGTCACTCACCGATTCAGAACATATCATTGGCTAATGTGAAGGTTGGTCCCTTTGAGTCAGTTATGGCCCCTCATTAAAATAATCATAGAACCGGGGCACCTACCTGTGTCCTGTGCCAGATGACAGAAGCCCTGGAATGGCCCAGTTTGTTACGGCAAGGTCCTTTGTCATAGTGAATCAGGAGGAAGTCGTCCTGGGTGAAGACAGGAGGTACCGTCAGGTCAGGCACAGAGCGGTGCTGGTGTGCGGCACGTTCCACCGAGGTGTGCGAGAGAGCTACTGACAACCTCCCCCCCCCCACCTGGGGAGACTGAAGGTGCAGCTCAACACAAGGACATCACCCCCAGGCCTCCATGCATATGCAATTGCGAGGGTTTATTCTGGGTAGGGCGAGCAGTCCCAGAGAGCTGCTGGTTCCTCCCAGTTCTACCCCATCCCCTCAGCTTGGGTGGGCTGCAGTGATGTCATACTGACACCCCCCCCCACCACAGGCATAGACAATGACCATGAGAGTGTCTCCCCCCGCTAAAGGGATAGCACTCGAGCGGCCAAACAGCCTGCCATTTTGGGGGAGGGATATGGGTTTGGAGCAGGTCCCTGGATCACGCCTCCACACTGTGACGAGGGGGGGGCACTCACGTCCAGCGATTCCAGGCAGTACCAGCAGAAGGCGTGCTTGCAGTTCTTGCACATCATCTGTGCGCAGCCCTCGTCACGCTCGATGTACACCTTGCACTTGGGGCAGCGTTTGATAGGGGCGTCGTCCTCGTCCGCCTTGTAGGCAGCACTAGGCAATGGGGGGATTGACCGAGGTTAGGGGACCAAACAATGATCTTCCAACTGGTTATCCTGGTTAGGGTCACAGTGACCACAAATTAATGAATCCCACCCACCCATCCATCCATCCATCCATCCACCCATCCACCCATCCAGTTGTATAATGTGATCCATACCAGGAACAAACCCAGTTTCACATTGCACGTGGCATCTCTGACATAGGACAGCTTCCAGTAGCCGGCACCCGTGAGCATACAGGGTTATTCTACTTTCATTTAAAAAGCAGCCTTTGCAACCCCATTTCTGATTTTGATGAAATTTGAGATGTGAAATATCAAATGCTTTTTTTCCCCCCTAAAAAAAAAAATAAATAACAATAAACTGTCCACTGGAAAATCAAAAGAAAATCAAAGTTTCCATTTCATTAGTGACTATCTGAAATCACAGCACCACACCACGTTCTGTGAACGGGACCAAGCAACAGCTCAGAGTTTTATTCACAAGTAGAACACAAACGTGTATTTCATTATAAAAAACGGATGTTACTCCAAGCCCTTCACTGCTTTTTTAATAACTAAAAGTAGTACAAATGCTTTTTGTGAGATAAAATTTGGCCTTGATATAAGAAACTTATAAAGTTAAAGTTTCAAACTGTCTAGGAGCTTTCCAATGACCAATAGCTGAGCTATGAAGCTGGAGAGAAGGTGCTATATCGCAACAATAAATAAATAAATGAAGACCTTTCAGCTCTGCAAGGTTCGTGTAATTCATATAAGAACATAAATATACGAACGAGAGGAGGCCATTCGGCCCATCGAGCTTGTTTGGGGAGATGCCACATTTCATCATAAGAAGACGTTTTTGGGAGTTTGTTGAATGAAAATGGAATGAGCTGTAAATGTTAGCGTGACCACTCATCTTTAGTGCGATGCACTTCCATATTGAGTCATGTGACCGTGTGCTGTGTATCCATGGGAACAATGTGGTTGGCTTAGGCTCCCGTAATGGGGACAGAGGCTCTCGAAAGGCCAAGTGGACCAGAGCCAGTCTGGGTCAGGAGGCCACACATTAGTCAAGGCTTTACGGACCGGGACGCCAAAGACAAACCATTCCAGGGAGACATTAATTTTGGGGAAAGACCCCCACCCCCGCATTCAGACTCCCACAATGCAGAATTCTCCAGAAGGCCATCAACATCTCTCCCACGGCGACACACACATACAACGTCTTCTCCTAGACCAAACACGTTACCAGCCTAACAGGATTCAAACACAGTTTGTGCTGAATAAATCCTAACCGTGGTTTGTGAAATGGCAGAAAACATAGGCGAAAAACTGCTATTAATGAAGTGAAACACTCACATATAGCCGTTTGCTATTTTCTAGTAAACGACCTAATCAATCAATCAAGCAAGCAAGCAATTCAGCAAGCAAGTAACCTGTCAGTCTCTTTTTCCAAATGAATTATTTTGCCACTAGCCTAACACCTGGCTTACACTTGCACATTTATCTTCTGAGACTCTGTACAGTACAAATTGCTTTGTTCCAGGTGTGTGGTATTTTCATACCTGCGGTATTTTTATTTCTATAGCAGGTATTTACTCATACCTCCCAGTAGGGGTCGATGGCATAGTTAGCCCTTACTTAAATGGCTTCTATGGCTACTATGGTGTGGAAGTGGATCAGAATGATACTGGTCAACATATGCAGCATTAGTAAATAGGCAATTATGAGAATATTATTGATTATTATTCTGTGTAATTAATATATTTATACAAAACAACTTAAAACTGTATTTTTGGGGCGCTATGATCCATTGGGTCACCCAAAGGTACTAAGGCAGGATCCCCTCTGAGAAACCTTCAGAATATGTCCTTAGAGAAATATAAATATAATCATCGACAATATAATGATTTCCTGAATCGTCATCTGTTATTCCCTCAGTGACAGCGGCTGAAGTGATCGATGAGGATGATGAAGGCTGGCATGAGGAGGATGATGAAGGGGCGGAGCCTACCTGGTTTCTCCAGGGAGGAAGGCGGAGATGGGCAGGCTATCCTGGCAGGCCTGTCCTGGGTGCCAGGTGGCCTTGCAGGCCGAGCAGAAGTCCAGGCCGCAGGCGGTGCAGTGGACCACTTGGGGGCGCCGGGCCTCCGTCTCCCTCAGCTGGCACACGGCCTGGCAAGACGAGGACGGGCACCATGTTCGACACGGGTCCAGCAGCACCTCTGTGAGTGGGTGAGATTAGATGGTGTTACTGACCCCTGCACTTCAGCGTACGTGCTGTAGGGGGCGATCTCCACAACAGCCAGCTTTGTGATCTAAAGGACGAGTGAGGCAAAGTTGGCCTGGAACCCCACCCCACTCCTCCCCACACTGACCCCACTGTGTGCTCGCACAATGCGTCCGTGTGCGGGATCGCACCCCAGTATGGCTGCGGGGGTCCCGCCAAAACACAACCGGCTGTGTTCTTCCCCTGCCGCGGATGCTACTCACACGGGACTTTTAAATGAAGTCACAAGCCCGCGAGTTTGGCATGCATGTCATGACCGTGAACAGAAAAAATCACTACAGGGTAAGAGTGAGTCCCTAATAACTGGGTTTCCTCATGTCGACCTAAACACCGCTTGCTTCAGACACGGTTTATGTGTACAGCGTCAACAAACAAACACCTCATTTCCCGGCCCCCCTGCCCTTCAAAGCTGCCCCCAATGCAGAGTTAAACATCATCTATCAGACATCACCTTCTGTATTTACTTATCTACGGGGGTAACACACCCCTAGGCCGTTATACAGACAGGGAGACCCTATAGCACCTGCGACAGACAGGGAGGAGCACAATCCGAGCGGAAAGCACACAGCGGGGCCCGGGAATGTCGGTTTATCATTTCCCTACACTCACTGTGATTTAAGAGACATGCTTATGCACGTGTGTGAGCTTTCTGACGGAGAGCCAAAGTGACCATATTTATAGGCCATTTCACATGCCCGTCTAATATGTCCAGTTTTGAACACTACTGGACACAGTACAGTGTAGTGAGCCTTTAGAAGATACACAAGTTAGTCATACAAATAACTACCTACAATGAATCTGTTCCTTTTAATGACCTGAGCTCTAGGGGAAAAAAAAAAAAAGTTTGCTAATTTAGATTTTTCCTTAACATAATTTAAGTGCTGGGATGGTACAAAGCACACCCCCCTATACGATGTCATGTCACATCCCCAATAGGCCTCTATAAGGAACAACGGGACTTATCGGCGTGGCATGTGTAGTATGAGACATTAGAACAAAAAACTCCATGTCCTCTACGAAGGACGAAACGGAATTACTGCATCCCAGGAGAATACAGTAAGTTACTAAAAATGCTGTGTAGGAAACAGAACATTTACAGATTTATGTAAAGGAGGTCGAGCACCGAGATGCTGAGGGCTTGAAATATTGTAAAATATTCTGAGTCAGACACACATGCCTGACTACGCTCAACAACATCCAGATAGCTGCCCCAGTGGCCGTCATGACGACAAGCCGGGAGCGAGTTCCGCTTCCATGGTGATGGCACGGTTGTCACGGTGAGGTTGTCACGGTGCCACTGCCCACTTACCCCTTTCGAACTGCAGCTTTCTGTATCTCTGCATCACCTCCTCCGGCACCATGCTCTCGATCTGGGGGGGGGGGGGAGCGTGAGACAGGGAAGGAGCCTCAGATCGGGTCTGCCCCCAGCGACGGCTAGTGTGGCCTTCAGCAGAAGTACTCTGTTTAAGCAGATCGCTCTTGGGGTAGTGAGGGGGTGTCCTGGCTAATTACAATGGCTGCCAGTATCTTGAGACCATGATTGGTCAGGAGATTGACTGAGCTAGGTTGAGCGGTGAAGCCTGATGCATGCTGGGAATGCACGACACCCACCGGAAAGTGCGTCCATATGCCATCTGTCTCATGCAGCCCAGAGCATGTACCAAGCTTCCACCGTAGTGCAAATCTCTAGCTGGCTGTAGCTAACTGACCTAAATCCTTAAATCAGCCGTTCATCACTTTTTGAAATCATCGTTAACTGATCCCAGAACACGCATAACCATAGTGCAGTTGTCAACATAATTAAAGTTGGACAAACATGACCTGGCAGGATGAAACAACTAAACCTCCACCATCCCAGTTCAGAGTCTGCGCTCTTCCCGAATGCCCCAGAACATTCCCAGGCACACAGGCCACACCTCCCCCATGTCGTTCCCACAGCGAAAACCCATGACAGCTACTGAACCAAGGCTGGATGTATGGGATCCTCAAATCCCAAAATAGCACGGCCCACTTCCTGTCTGGCCTCCTAGCGAGACGCGTGCTAATACAGAAACCTGCTGGGTTTTCATACCAAAGGGGAAGTCTTAAAGGCGTCTGTCACACTCAGCATTAATGAGCAGAAAATGCAGCAGAAAAAAAAGTGAACTGTCATTTTTATTGGTTTTGTTTAGGGAAGTCCGGAAAATCATTTCTAGCTCAAGTAATTCTTTTTTTTTTTTTCTTTAACCTTTTTTGGAAATTGCCTCAAGACCCAACAAACGCCTTTCGCATCTTCCTCTGATGGAAAAATATCACTTTCAATGGCACCCAGCACCAAGCCAACAGCATGGCCATACAAGTGTTTATGTGCAGATCATCTCATGACTGATTACGTGGCATTCACAGCACATGCAAGATACGCACGTGGCATTCACAGCACATGCAAGATACGCACGTGGCATTCACAGCACATGTAAGATATTCCGGACAGAAGTACCTCGTCTTCCTGTAGGTGTCCCCGTTTTGGACAGGCAGAGTCTGGACAGCTAATAGCCGTTTCAAGGCCCTCTTTGATCAGGAGCTCGATGTACTGTTTCAGGCACTGAGCATTAGAGAAGAAGAAGAGGCCAAAAGCAAAACCAGTAATACATTTTACTCACTACTACAGGAAAAGGAAAATCTACACGTAAGTTAAGTCACACCACAAAAGCTTTTACTGTTAAAGTACCAAATCTATCATTTTAAATTAAATTGCCACTAATTAGGCAGCGAGTTGGGATTCTGAAAAGCACAATGGGAAATCTGCTAGAATAATTGTGCAATTAGTAATCATTATTTACTATAAGAGGTGCATTTAATGGTAGTAATTGTGACTCCAATGGGATGAGCGCTTAGCCAAAAATGAGTCGTGATAATGATGCCAGTGTTTCCCAAAAATCAGAAGCATGTGAAGTTTAAGCAGTGATTCTTCATAATTCAGACAGGCTCCTTCTATCCCGACCTCAATTACAGAAGCCGGCCACTGATTCTTATCGCATGCAGTTTTGTTCCATCTGACGGGTCAAACAGGGTGTACTTAATGTGCCCATTGCTTTCCATCACCAGAACAACACATTCCTTCCCCGTTACCGAATTAAATAACACAACTACGAACAAACGGTGCATTTTCTTAATGGTGGGAATTAAAGGATTTTCCGGCAGAAACTCAACAGGAACAGCACAACCCATTAGGGGTAATGTTCTGCTCATTATAGGTCGGGAACAGTACGCTTCGGAAAGATCCTGCCCTGCGCGTAATCAGACAAGCGAGTCACAAAGTACGGAAACAGGGCATCGAACCGGCCGCCTCATGGCTAGGCCTCGACTGATCCACATGCGGACCCAAACATTTAAACTGTAACTGGTGGAGGTGTGCGGCTCGCTGCCCATGACTGGAGGGTCACTGGTTCAAATCCCCTGGTTAGCATAATCAGATCAGTTTCGGGCTATTTTAGGATTTTTTGAGGTGGCGGTCATTAGATGGCCACAATTCATTCAGAGCTGGCAACCAAGCCATTGAATGCTTTTACTCAGTGGGCGACAGGGGAGGGCTCATGCCCCTGTATATGGCCCTGCTGCTGGGCTTGTGAGCGAGATCGTTAACGTTAGCTCCAGGGACTGACTGACCCTGCTCAGTTGCATGTCACTTTTAATACATGCGTCTGCTAAAGAAATTGAATGCAGATGGATTGTATCGGGATCTGGCTCGAACAGACCAAATGATCACTCCTCAACAGCACTGCCAGACAAGAAGACCTTCCCAGACCTTACTACTAAATCATCCTCAGTTTATATGGGTCCTAAATTGCTTATAATTTTTATGCTGGCATTTTAAAATCATGACTAAAATGTTCATGCTCCTCAGGCCTTAGCCCAGGACATTATAATCTAGATCTAATGTGTGCAGATTAAATCCCTCCCTCGAACATCTAGAGGGACGGGACCAAGGTCCATCACATTATGGGTTCACATCATGGGTATGTCCTCGTGCAGTCGTTTGGAATTGGAACAGAAGGGGGCGCCAAAACTGGGGAACACCCGGGCCTCACATGGACACCCCTTACCAGCGTGCAAAAGACACATTGGCACTGTGTGATGGTCGTCATCTGCTCCAGGGGGAACTCCCCAAGGCACAACTTGCAAGAGACCAGCGGGTCCAGAGCCAGGTCCCAGGTAGGTCGGTACCTGGCCGTCGTCATGGCGCCTGGCAGAGTTCTGGAAGGCAGCAGAGAAAACAACAGCCCTTTGTCAAGTGAGGCATCAGGATTGGCCGACATCTGAGCACGCTCAGTAAGGAATAATGAGTTACTTACAAATGTGTACATATAAAGCTGTCCGAGTCTATGCCCTGCTTGGAGGGAATGGGGGAGAGAGCCACAGCACACAGAAAATGACAAAAAAATCAAGATCAAAACAGGCGCCAGGTCATGGAAAGTGCTAGACTAGGGTGGGTGTTCTGGAGATGACAGCAGACCAAATGAACTTACTGGATAACAGTAACGTTACGGTAATGACAAGGTGCGATTTTAAGTTGGGGGGAAATAAGAGGGGCCATAATTCATAGAGGGGGCTTTCAAATGATGGGTGGGACAAAAAAAATGGGCTTTAGTCTGCCCCCTTTCAGAGTGTAGGGTTTCATATTTGAATCATGCAAATAGTTGGGGTTCCGTCTTGGGGACGCTTCTTGCCTTATTCCCTAGGCCTCCAGGGATTTGCTTTGACTCAGTACTCTCCCCCAAAGATGCAGACGGATGTTTGGAATGTCAGTCTGTGCCCAAACAAATCCACCTATGTTCTACCCATGGTGCATCTCTCTGAAGAGTGTGGAAAAAAAGCCCTCTCCTGACACCTCCACCTGCCAAAGCAGGTTTCCCACTTTCCTTCCCAGTTGGCTGTCTCAAGTGTGCACCCCAACCCCCAGAAGAGCATAAACACAGCAAAGAATCCTCAGGAAGAGCAGCCGCGACGTGTCACGCGTCAACGTGTTCCACAGCTGCTAGGCAACGAGCCGGTCGCCTGGGGGGTGGGAGGAGACTCCCCTTGGAGAAAGCAGAAAGCTCAGCGGGGGGAGACAGGTATGCCACCCCCGGTTTGCGAAGGTCAGGGAACGGGCTCAGTATTTACCAGTTCAATGCTGCAAACATTTTAATAATTGGGAGGGAAAAATAAATAAGTGGGTGTTGACGCTGACCAGCCGGCTGACGTCCCGAAGCAATTCGCTGTGAATAATTGGCGAGTCTGGTGGTGGCACGAGTCCGTCTGGGAGCAGCTGGGAGTAACATCGCCCTCCCTCTGGACACAGCCTCTCCGGGACCAGGACAACAAGGACACATGGGGACCGCTTAGCGACATCGGCTAACGGCAACATCCCCTGTCTGTCTGTCGGTCTTCGCTGGTGCCGACAAAGAGTGGGCCAGCTGCACCGAAATGGAACTACCCCACGCAGAGCTACAGAGACAAGGGGGCTTGCCCGCAAAGCTGCCGTCACCGGTACCAATGTGAATCCCTCAGGAAAATGCACCACAGACAAATCAGCCTTCACGAGGGATAATAATAATAATAAAATAATAAAATAATAATAATAATAATAAACCCTGTGGTGGAACAAAGAATAATTTATAAAAAAGGAAGTATACACCTTTAATATG
>JAODKN010000027.1:15678553-15701987 GCA_026774425.1 Petrocephalus zakoni
AATAATAATAATAATAATAAACCCTGTGGTGGAACAAAGAATAATTTATAAAAAAGGAAGTATACACCTTTAATATGCTTACAGTACACCATCAGAAACAACGAGGGAACATAACCTTCTCAGATCTTACAGAAAGATCCACTCAAAATAAGACCAGACTCATGCATGTCTGCAATGGGAAGGAGTATTTTGGAGGCGTGACAGACAGACCAACAAGGCATTTCAGGAGTAGTGATACCGTGTCCACCATAAACCGTAGGTAGGGATGTGGTGTGAAATGTCGAACAGAGAACAATGCAGTGAAAAAAATCCCCCTGCAACCTCTCGCTGACGAGACAATCGACCCGGCTGCCTCAGCGTGAGTAAGTGCCCGCATCAGTCCGATACAGGTTTCCGTAGAGCCAGAGACACCGGACACCACTGGCAGCCCTACAGGAGTTTGCGAAGAGCCTGAGAAACCGCAGGAGGACCACAATGCCGCAGTAAGGAGGCGGCTTTAAGAGGGGCCCAGCAAAGAAGCTTTGCCATAATTACATAACGTTGTATCGAGCCATTACATAAGCTCTATTTATAATCTATCTAGGTTACCCTTCTATTACAATGCTCATCTTCCCCGGACAGGGGCATTCCTACCTATTAAGCAGAAGCTGTCCAGGGATTTCGAGAGGATTTGCGAGCATAATTTTCAGTAACGGAGCACCGTGGAAGCGGATCCCAGTACGCCAGTAGAAAGTTACGGAAGAGCTTTGCAGGAAACTCTGAAGGACGCCGACTACTTCAGAGCAAGAGGGAAGGCGGCGAAGCGAATTAGGTCACTTGAGCGAGTGCGCCTTTGTTAACCATCTATGTTTATATCACCCCCCACTTTATCTCGGGTGCAGCTCGTGCCAAACAATCTGACGTTCAAGGCACTGCAAACATGGGATGAATGACCGGAAAGTCATTCATCAGCTGGAAGCTTTGAAAGAGGTTCTTAAAGCACTAAATGACATTTTTTTTCTGCTGGTGGCCCAAAGATCTTACAGCACTTGGGGAAAGTGTTCGCTTGAAGCAAAAAAAAAAAAATAAAAAAATAAAAAAATAATTCGATATTCAAATGAAATCAGATACTCAAAATTACATCTACTTTTTATATTTTTAGCAGATACTTTCACCCAAAGGACCATACAATTGGGAAAGAAGGTTCAGCCAATCCCCGGAGCAATTGGAGGATTAATGGTGTGGCTCAGGGATCCCAATGGTGAAACCTGGGATCTGAACTAGCCAAAGGCATAGGTTTACCTTCTATATCTGTAGGGACCAAATCAGCCCTGAACTCCCCAAAACCCCTAAACACACATGTTCCTACCATCCATACCCACCCAGCCCTTGCTGACCTTCCGATTGCAGGCACAGTGTCCCGAACCCGGGGAGCCACACAACATGCACTAAAGGCAGCCCGCCGTTTGCCCAACTGGGCAACAAGTTAGAGGAACATCAGGCTGGACCGCAGCAATCGAACCTTAGACCACTGGGGCGAGGTACACGAAGCACGCCATGGACACGGGAGGCGCTGAGCAAAGGGGAACATGTCCTGGCAAAGCATCCCACAATTAGGCACCCAGAGCTGGGACCAGGGCGTTTCAGCAAGACTGGACAGCATGAGTCTCCTTGTCTACGACAACGCCACACAGGCTTCAACAAACTGCCCCTTGTCTTTGGGTGAGGGGCACAAAGGGGCTGCTTGTTCCACACTCACAAGCCCTTCTTCTGCTCGCTCGGAGTCGGTCGGGGACCAGCTAAGAAAAAGAGCATTCATATTCGCCGACTTTTAGCGAGTCCCTCGAGAATGCAGAGATATCGGGGGCTTATGGGCCCCTCGAAGAATGGAGTCATGGTCAATCTGGCTGAGTGGTGAGGAGAGGCAGACCTTCTGCACCTCCTCTTCCCATCCCTCATCGTTAAACTTCCTCATAGAGCTCGTTATTTTAAGTTGCGCATAAAACTAGCAACATGCTGTGTATCGCTGGTTTCGAAGCAAGCCGGGACGACAGAATGCTAAGTCTGTTGACCTTCACTTCGATTATCTATGCTAGCTACCAGCGATGCAGATCCAAACTAATGTACTTTACACCACAGTTCTCAAAAAAACCTCTTTGACTCCCTTCGCTGGATGTAATACCCCAAGAATCAACCCCTTCACCAAGTCAATTGAAAAATCTTTGGGCGTGGATTCGTCCAGTCTAATCCACTACCTTTCTCCAAAGCCCGGATATACATTTACGATTGGTGCCTCGGAGTGTGACTGACATCTCCTCCACCCAACAGCTGGCTCCCCTGGCTATGAGAAGGGGGTTATTCACCATCAACCCCCTAATCATCCGTCTGATGAAGGTGATGTCTGGATGTTCCCCCAAAAATACGGGCTCATTATCATAGACACCATGTCACATGTCTGTGGGAGAACGGTTCCCCAGTAGGTAACAGGTAAGTTAATCAAAACCCCTTAGTGTTATTTGGAAGTCGGAAATCCCACGAGGACATGGGCAGAACATGCAAACTTCACACACACTGAGCCATGGCAGAGACTCAAACCCTGGTCCAAGAGGCAGCAAGCAACAGTGCTACCCACAGTGCCAGTGTGCCGCCCCTAACAGCCTAATAGCAGCTAGTATTTTAGCATGCGAGCTTGTCTCATCAGGCTTATGTACTGGACTGTACACTGGGTATTGAGAGGCACATTCCAGGCTCAAATCAGCCAGCATCTGCATGGGTATTCATGAAGTTCAAATCACGCTGGTGCTGCCTGAACACCTGCCCGTTTTCACACAATCCCAGCTAGCTGACCTGGCTTAAAAAAAGAAAAACACGAAGGAACTGTAGAGGTAACCAAGGGTTGGTTAATCGCTGCTTTATCCTTGTGCATGCGTGGGACAGAAGCCAGGAGACCGTTTTCAGCACCTCTGATCAGTGGGGCTTGTCAACGAGGTGAAACGTCAGTTTGGTGTAGGCGCTTAAACAAACAGCAGCGTTTGGGTTCAAGCCTGGCTCGTCCTGGGCTGTTTGGGGGGCCGGCCTTGCAATCTGTCAGAGGGTGGGAGAAGCTGGAATGTTGCCAGCCCCCTGGCTGAGATACCCACTCCGCCCTGGTCCTAGACGTCGCCTTCTTCCAGGCCATGATCATATGTAGCACTGTGGTCCTTCTCCATCCCTCCTGAATTTTGATTCAAAGTACAACATAGCCTCTGGCTAAGACTACTTCACAGGCAGCAGCGTAATTAATATTTTCAACAATGAAAACATTCAACTGACTTTCCTTTCAGACGTTATTCATCAAATACCTGACACGCGTCCAAGATCCCAAAGCTGATAACCACCCAGATGTGTGCAGATTGTTGTCTCCTTTAATGAGTGAACAACCTGACAAATCGATGCTCATTCACTCCGTCGATTTTTGGCAAAAAGAAAAAAAGACCCCTTGGATACCCCCCAGAGCAAAGAGCTTCACGCTCCCACTGTGTGCAAAACTGGATGGCACTCTGCGACAGACTCTGCCCAAGTTTGTCATGAAGCAACACGTTTGTTTGGGGATTTGAATAATTACTGAGCATCCAGTTTACCGCCTGGCTTGGCAACACGGCCACTTCCAGAAGGTCTTGCCTCCTATCCAAAATAACACAACGAGACACATTACCTCAAAAACAAAATCAATTGTACATCATGTGAGGCATGCCGATTTTTCAGGGGATGCCATTATTGTATAGAGAATGCCGAAATCCCTGACTATTGTAAAGGTAGAATCTAAACCCTGAGAATGAAGTCAAAGCTTAAGCTTGACAACGTGCCAGAGTAAAAAGGTGAATGGCAAGCAGGGACATCCCCCAGTGTTGGAGTTAAACCCATAATCCTTGTCAACAGAATAGACAAAAGAAGGCCTTCTCCTAAACATAAACATTTCCCATAAACACAAGCATGGAAGAGGAGCCGCCGGGATGGGCCTAGTCCAGCAATTACCCCATGAAACGCCCAGACCTTCTGCCAAGACAACATTTTCCGTGTTAACCTGGCAGAGGCGCAGAAGTACGATGGAGTTTGTTCTCCCCATGTTGCCCCAGATTTCTCCGGGCACTCCGGCTTCCCACTACAATCCAAAGAAAGGATGGCTGGGTAGAGGGTTGGCCAATCTGCATGGCGAGTGCATGAAACCAGGGGTCTTCAACACAAGCTCATAAATCAATAAGCGTGGGGAATTACATGCTGCATTGACTTTGACATACTATCCATCCATCCTCCCAACATGTTATCCTACTTGTCATGCTTACAAGATCAAAATTAAAACACGGAAAAGGATCAGCGTCTTAACCAGAGCTCAAGAAAAACAATAATACCTGTCAAGAATCCATCCATCCATCCATCCATCCGTCCATCCATCCACCTATTTTCTGCAACAGCTTGTCCTATTCAGGGTCGCGGGGGGTCCAGAGCCTATCCCAGAAGCTACAGGAGCCAGGCAGGGAACAACCCAGGATGGGATGCCCACCCATTGCAAGGCACACTCAAGAATCATGCAATTCATATCCTAAATAAAATTAATTCAACAGAAAATTGAAGTTAAGCAACCAAACCGTGCCGTTATTCCTCTTATACTTACAATTCAAAGTGATTCACTTTTTATGTGCAAAAGGTGCCATTTTATTTTTCTGAAATCCATGAATCGGGCACACAAACAGTCTGCCGGCACGTCAAACTAAACCACATCACAGAACAAATCGAGTCAGGAAACCGGAAACTTTAATTAAAATGTTCAAAACGGCCGTAGCTCAGACACCAATGTGCATGGAAATGCTATCAGGGGAAACAGAAAAAAAGATCGGTATAGAAGCATTTCTCTTATTATTTTCCAGCAGAAGTGCCTCTCACTCGCCTGTGCCCTCTGCTTTTGTTGAGGTTTCACTATGCCCTCTGGACACTCGAGTACCCTCCTACAGTCCAAAGAGACGTGGCTAGACTAACTGGCATCCCTAATTTGCCTATAATGTGTGAGACTGTGCCCAGCAAAGAATTGGCACCCGATCCAGGGTGTACCACAGTCCAAAGCTGCCTTGGATAGGCTCCGTACATCCCTGTCCAAAATATGAAATGAGATGACTGAATGATCTGGGTCTCAATTACGATAAATCCATCCTGAAAAAGAGAGCCCATGGTGTCCCTGCCTCATGGCCAGAGGTGAGTAGTTAAGGTCCAGAGAGTAAAAGTCCAAACCAGCCAGTCAAGTATTCCATGATTGTGACTCTTCATACTCAACTGGTAGGTTAAAACAAAATCTTGGTCTGGACTTCTACTCTCTGGGCTTAAATCACCCACATCTGCTCATGCCCCATGTTTCCAGAGATTCATGTTCACCGTGAGCCTGGACCGAATGAGCATCTATGGAATTTGGGTGGATGGATTCTCCACGGGAACCATGAGCAGTGCATTTGTGAGGCCCTGGTAGATCCCGAGTGATCAGCCAATTGGCTAATTCTGCTCCTGCCAGACCTGCCTGTCAGATATCGGGCAAGGGTCACTGTACTAAACTTGCCAGACCACCCAGCCTTGGAAGGGAACTATTTAAAAACAGCGCTTGTGTGCCATGACGGATAATTCACTAGGGGGACCGCTGTGTTTGAACAACAGTGACAAGGCTAAAAAATGCATTTTAGGAAGCCTTTTGCCACAGACACTTTAGCGATATCGCACACACAGAGCTTGATTTTGCGTAACAAGGCTCTGGAATGTCTCAAATGTCGTCCTGCACATTGGTTACCGCAACTAAGTTGGCTTACAAACCACCTTAAGCATTTGGACACAGAACACTGCCCCGCCTAGACTGGTTTCAAAGCCCCAAAATAAATCCAGGCTCCTGAAGTGAAATCGCGGCACTAGGGGAGATCGCGGACGCAGCCCTGCTATAGTGCTTAGCCGAGCGGGGACGCCGCGTGCGTGGGAGTCAGTTCCGTCTCCTGCTCTCTGCGGGCACCGGTGAGATGCCCGTTCCCAAGCCGAGAACAGGCTGGACCCTCGGCTGCCTGCCAGAGGGCATGGGGCCCTCAATGCAGCCAATGTGTTAGCTTACCTACTCAGCAGTGCCAGCGAGAATCAGAAAGGACCACGCAATCAGACCCATCGTGACTCCCCACCTCCATGGAGCCCAGGCAAACGGAACATTCCATTTTCAACTGCATAAAACTATATCATGAAATTCTAATAATGCATCCATCTCCCTGTAAAATGCGTGGCGGTTGGGATTATTGACTATTGCCAAAATACCATTTGGCTTGACACACTTCCTGTCGGTTGCATTGTTAGCTACCGCTAGGTGAACCCAGCCATTCATTTTTACAAAATGTCTAATTTGTTCCCTCAGTCTTTTGTCAACATAAAAAATTAGTCAAAATATTAGGAGTTTCCTTCTTGAAATGATGGATCGCCTACATAATGACTTGACCCTCATCTCAATGGCATTAATCTCAAAGGATTAGCATAAGTCTTACATATAGGATCTTAAATAGCTTCACGCATAAAAGACGACAGCTACATACCAAAGATGCTTGGTGAAAAACACATACAGAGGAACAATGTATATACTCCTTAGCAACACTTGAATTCCATTACTGCCAGTTTTCTGATGTAAGCTTGCCATTGGACGGGAGCATCTGTGATGTCACAACAAAGGCCCGTGGAACGGCCATAGTGTGGCTCATCACATGAAAAGTAACCAAAACTCTCTCACCATGCATCAGAGAAGAAAACTATGCTACGTAAAACATTATCATTGGCCTGTTCGAGCCCCTGCTAAGAGATTTTACATGGTAGTCACTGTCAGACAAGGAGAAGGTAATGCATGGCAATTCAACCTGAGGTGATAATGATCTTTTGGCTCCCTGGAACATAGTCTGCTTTCAGATTCTACTTTAATAATAATAAAAAAAACAGTAACCTTAAGTAATTTTCATACTTCCTTGGGGAAGGACAGCCTTGACTTCACCTTCCTGTAGTAAGTGAGCTCATCCTCAGAAAGGAAAACACGAAGGCGGATGCATATGCTGCAGTGTTTCCCAAGCCGGTCCTCTGGAACAGACGGTCCACAGTTTTGCTCCCTCCCTCCTGAACACACAGACTGGACCACGTGATTGTTGATGGAAACTTGGGTTACGCAAGGGAGGAGTAGGCTGATACATAATCTGATGTAAGGAGAGCCAATGAAATGTAGCATCAGGCCAACCAAAAGACAGGATCAAATCTGTCCATCCAAAAATCCAATTTATGCCTAAATTTATTTATTTGCCCCAGTTAGCTTGACTCTCTAAATTAAAGTTTCTGTACTTCCTTCATCATTCTTTCCCCCAGGAATACGAGCATTTACTAAGCCAAAGTAGATGTACATCCATCCATCTAACTGCTAGTCGCCAGATGGACAGACAGATTTTTACAAATATGACAAATAGCGCTTTGTTCAGTTAAGACACTGAAACAATGAGGACAATGGCAACTTCAGGGGAAGCACAAAAACAATACAACAGTCCCCTTCAGCTGCAGCTAGCAGACACAAATATTTGTGACAGACACTTTTGGATTAGTGTGGCATGCTGGAGCACTGGGTAGTGCAGCTGCTATGTCGAGGCTGCGGGTTTAATCCTGTCCTCCTGTAGTCCAGTTACATCAACTGGCAATGGACTTGCATCCCATCCAAGCTGCATCCCTGCTTTGTGCCCCATACTGTCTGGCATAAGCTCCTGATATGTGCCCCTGCATCAGATAGACAAAAGATGGACGGAAGGACTCCCGCACAAAGCTTGCCACGTGTCCGAGACTTGCTTAACGGCGTCCCGCCTCTTATTCCGTTCTCAGCCTCCGTGCTGTCCATCATTACCTATTAAATTCCAGTATCGATTAAGAAAACGTTTCCTTCTCGGGGGACAATCGGGCAGCGGGAGGCGGAATGCCCGGATTCGCTGGAATACGTGGGGAGAGCCAGCTTACACCAAAGTGGATTTCCCCTCGTTTTCGACACCGCAGTCAAGCGAGGCCAAAGACGTCAGCTTAAAAAAGGTAGCATGTTTCTCAATGCTAGTCTAACCTAGAAAAGAGTCTCTCTTCTATTGTCCATTACTATGGTCCCTTCTGTGAAGCTACCGACTTGTAATTCAGGACAGCAGAGGAGCGAGGTCGCGGTGCATTTTTGCACCCCAGCTGCATTATACTGAAATTCTCCGCTGAACATGTGTTTATTCATTGTCCTCTTTCTTTGCTTCCATTGAGCCGTTATAATAGGTTCTACCTCCCATGCCTTGGGACATTTCAGCATTACATGTGGCTAACCTGCTATCAACTTGAACAAACCACAAATAAACATGCTATTAAAAATAGGCAGCCCTTGACTCAGCCGGCACACCCCGCCACGCCTGCCCGCCCAGCCCAAAGGCATTTCTGCTATGAGACAAACAAGCCGGCGTAGTAACACACCTTCGGGTACCACCAAGATGGCCGCTTCCTCACACAAGCCAGCAGGTACACTAGGTTCGTTCGCTATTTCCCAGCCACATTTGAAGAGTATCGTCAACCCTACATTCCACAGCAATTACGGACTTTGCATACCAGACGGAAAAAGTCCCACCTTGCATTAAGCAGGTAAGCTGATTTCTCAATGTCTCATGGCGGCTTTGGAAGGCATGAGAAGATGCAATCCACATAGTTGGTTTGTGACGATGGTTTAGGCCTTACAGAAACCTAATTTCAACATCACTCACCTGATCATCTAGACCTTTATAAAACATTGCCCCCCCAATCCATCTAACACTTATCTTGCATGTAGTTTTCAGAGGCTTGGTGCCTATCCCAGGAAACAGAGGGCACAAGGTAGGGATTGTATGCCAGTCCAGTGCAAGGCTTATGCACACAATCATATCTGCCGGCAAACTACACATGCAAAGATTAAAGCAAGACTCAAACCACAAACCTAGAGGTGCGAGGCTCCAGCGCTATCCACAGTGCCACTGTGCCAGACAAAATTCCTAAGTTATCTCAGGTTTAACTAGCTAATGGGTGATTTAATTAAGCAGATAATTATAATCTGGGCAGCTGAAATGAAATTACTGTTAATGCTTAGTTGAGACTGATAGTAAATTAAGTCTGTAGCAATTTGGCAGAATACTGGTGAGGCAGTACTGAGAAACAAAAAAAAGTCAGCTAGTTTTTGAGAAGGAATTGTAGCAGAATTTCTCCCTTGCTGGTCTATCCAGCTTTTTATAACTTTCGTTAATAAACAAAGACTCCAACATCAATTTACTGGAAATCCAACTCAACATTTGCCAGGTCATGTCAAAGTTACACTGATACATCGAACACTCAGGGTCTCGGCCAGGGCTGGTAGAAGCCCATTGGAGCCCTAGGCCACCGACAGCAACCCCCCCACCCCCACCCCCAGGCAAGCTTCAGCTCCAATCAAACTGGCTTGCCAAGTTGGCCCTTGGTGACCATCTATGTCACCTAATGGCTTGACGGGCACTAAGTTCAAGGTAAAACTGATCAATGGCCCTAGCCCTACCCCACAATCCAGTGCAAATGGGAACTGGAAAGGGGTTTTTGGGGCAATACAGCATGCATACGTAGGATAAGGAGGCACAGCTACAGCAGGCCGTAAAGCAAACTCTAAGGGTCCAGAGAAGGAAGAGAGGGTCCTGGCAGACAAGGTCTGTCCCAGAACACACATCTGTCACACCCCCATTAAAGAAACATTACGGCATCAATGCAGGGAGAAGGGCAATGCCCTCAAGGCTTGCTGGCTAATACCAAGCCCAATCTACGTGTGCCAGCATCCGGTCCAAATCGTCAGCATTTTAACCAAGGAAATCCAAAAAAAGAAATCCACAACACTACTTCTGAATTTGCCTAGAAAGGGAACCACGTGACAATCGCCTAGGTGATGTCTCAGTGCTCAGGTGTGACTCGAGAGAGTTGCTCAAAGACGGGCACGTCTGAGGCTTGCTTAATCTCTTCCAGAGAGTGGAGGTGTGCAGCTTCCTCGCATGGTCACAGATAACTGACCCGTTTCTAACCACCCTCTCGGCTTAGCGCCTGGTCATCGCCCTGTCAGAGCTACATGCAGCTTCTTCCTGGTCAGCAGTTTCCAAAGATGCCTGCTCATCGGGACTGTCATGGGCCTGGGACTTGACATCCTCCCTCTTGTACAGCATGGTGAGCCCAATTTGCTTACTTCTCCCTGGGGCCTCCCTCCGGAGCACATCTCCACACCCCTCCCCCCTGCCCAGTTGGTGTAACAAGCTTCCAGTAACCTTCTCACAAGGAAAATTCTCACTTCTTCTGACTGTGACCCTGGCCCCTGAACCTGAATAATTACTGACGGCTATAATGTAAACAATGCATATGGCCACAGAATTCTTCAGGACACCAAAAACAACTTTGTATTCCTTAATAAGCACAACTATTACACATACATTACCAACTAAACTAAGAATCTGGCCTTACAAAAGCCTCTGAAGTAGAATTTTTCCAACTACTGCACCATGAATCAGTTCAAATAATAAGGGTTAATAAATCAACCATTAATTAAATGTTCTGAATCATTTCCAAATGCAGTCACGCGTTTACAATTCATATACACACACAATAATTACTCATTTCAAGCTCCAACGTGAAGTTTAAATGAAAACTAAATTATGAATATTACCCTAAAGCTAAACTCTAACGGCTTGAGATAAACTGCCAAAATTCTATCAATACACAGAGGAGGAATCAAATACACTACATACGTTTTTGCCAACAGTGTCCTCTAGATACTGTTTCTAATAATACTATCTTTGGCAATATAGCAGCAGCAATAGGACACATTAACTGGATTTAATACCAGGAGATTTCAGGTGCATGAACATATACATTTAGCACATTAAAAATTAACAATATGCCCTTTCCTAAAAAGAATCAATGACAAAAAAGGCAACTTCACTCCTTTAACAGAGATGTCATATTAAAAATAATAAATTCGTGCAATAACAGCAATAGCAAAAATGGTTGTGTTAAATATACAAATTCCTACAATAATAATCGTTAAGCAGTTAAGTTTTAACCCTGTAGCTCGCGTGATCAGTCTAGGAAAAGGAAGAACGGAAAGTTGCCGAACTTGTAAACCCGAAAATTAACATATTACAGTTAAAGGGTGGCTCGCCTTGCAGGTGTAAATGCACACGACGCAGAAAGCCTCGAGCTGTATAATGCCAGACCTCAAATAAACATCCAGCGATAACTGTATTCCTCAGCTCAGCCCCAAAACACGCGGAGGGTAACTGGAGTTCCCAAATCGCCCGTAGATGCACGCGTGTGCGTGAGAATGGTACGTGTCTGTGCCCTGCCATGGGCTGGCGTCCCGTCCGGGGTGATTCCCTGGGCAGGCTCCGGACCCCTAGCCGGTGTGGGAAATGGGTGGACGCTACTCTAGAAATACACCGTTTGTCTCCAAATATCAAACTTACAGCGCGGTATAAGGACGTTCCCCCACCTACCTGGGGATGCATATCGCGAAAAGGTTTAGACTGAATAGTAATCAATGCACGGATGACAGCCGATCAAGTTGCAAAGAAAAAATAAAGTGGAACCAAACACACAAAAATATAAAACAAGGTGCTCATATAAAACACTGCGATGGCATGCATGGCTCCCATCGAATCGCCCCCCGAGCGGCTTTACCTGGCCTGGGGGGCGCGTGCCGAGGTTCCCGAGACGCCGCTCCGGATCAAAGGGGCGCGCGGCTCGCGCGTGCGGGCTCGTGCGTGCGGCTCCTCAGACGGCACGCGCGCGGCTCCTCCGCATTTCCCGAGTACTGCGCGGCATCCTCCGACTTACATGCACATGGCATCCAAGAAAACGCATTACTTCTATATTAGGAACCTGTCGGAAGAAGGAAAAAAAAACACACCGCGTTACAAGACGGATAATGCCACAGTGACTATCTTTGACCCATTTCTCCTAAAAGTACATTCTGGGTGCCTCAATCGCAATGCATCCGCGACCAGTTAAACGGCCACCTACTGTGTGCATGCATTTATCGGTGTTAATTTAGTAGCTTCTTAGTTTGATAGATTCACGGAGAGCCTCTGATCCCTCCCCAGCGACGTAGCCTATTTTATATCCCCATCATAGTTATTGCCTTACATAATAAATATAACATCAATATGACCGCCGCCGTATTCCCAGGCACACTGACAAAACCCAGCTTCGCTCACCGGGGAGAAGAATCAGTTGTTCCGTGAGACCAGCTGGACAGACGCCATTTAAATCGTATCCTTAACCAGTTCGACCGCAATTCTGCTACACTGAAGAGAGAGAGAGAGGGAGAAAAAAAACTAAGAAACGGCGCCCCCTTGCGGCCAACTGCGGCGTGCGCATGATGAGAGTGATGTCGAATTCATGGGTCGCAGTTAGACACCTACGATCCCCTTCCCCTTTATTGGTATTAGCAGTCCAAGCCTCGTAAAGGATGAAACCCTATCGTTTTTGTTCTGATTATTATTATTGCTACATACTTTAAACTTATAATAAACCTAATTGGACATAATTTCTGAGAGAAATTTTTGAAGTCAAGTCGACGGCTTTGATGGTTTTTTTATTGTCATTTCAAAATATACAGCTGGTACAATGCACAGTGAAACGAAACAACGTTCCTCCGGGACCATAGTGCTACATAAAGCGACACGGAACTACAAAAGTTACAAAGGACGACAGAAAGTGCATGTAGGGAGACAGACGCTGCAGCGCCGACCAGTGCCCGATTGCGGTATTTACAGGTGCAAAATGTAGCCGGTTGGGCAGAGATGTGACAGCATATTAACAAAAACACCGGTGAGTTTATGTAGCTAATAGATTGCGCAGTAGTCACTCTGCCGATAAAGCCGGAAACGATGCCATCTGAAGAATCAGACGGACCATTTGCTTCAGTTCCCAATGGATCTTTAAAAATACGCTCTTCAGAATTAATAGATCCCACTACCATATAAAGTGGGGTAAAATGTAGACTATCTAATGGAGAGAAATAGAAAAATATAGCTAAATAATCGAGAATTTTTCAGATAATCCTGCGTGCATTTTCAAAAGTGGTGTAATAAAGCGATAAACTGTGTTATGCGTATAAATAGTGCTTTAAAAATATTTATTCTCATAATTAGACAATAATACACCACCATCTATACAATGAGACTGCGTCATTAAGAAATATAAATGTACAACAGCTGTACCACTATAAGGATGTGACATTATTAGGTATAATTACAGGTGGCCACATGCCCCCAAAACAAAAATTCAAACCAAGATTTTGTTTCAACGAACCAGTTGTTGAATGTAAAGAGTCATAGTCACAGAATACTCAGTTGGTTGAAACAAAATTTTGGTCTGGGCATTAGGTGAAATGTCCACCTATGGTTATGATGAAGAAAACTGTAAATTGTAAAAATATTTCATTGACATAAATCAAATGCAGAGGAGTTGGCCAAATAGCAATATAAATATATACAAAATAATCAAAATTACAGAAAAAGAAAATATAGACAACATAGTATACAGGAACACAAGTGGAAGTTAAAAATAATTAACTTTGTACATAAAGTCCACTTGTTTCCGGAAATCACCAGTCCAGCTTCATATCAGCTTTACTCCACACATATTTGCCACCCCTCTTCAGGAACATCTTCTCGTCAAAGCCGCTGAACTGGATGGCATTCTCCACGCCCACGTCGAGGATGGACTTCGATGGGTCCTTCCTGCCCTCTCTACAATCAAGAAAACGCATCTAGAAGGAAAATAGAACAGGATAAAGTTAATTTAATAATACTCTGCCACTGTCACGTTTATTAATTACCAGTAGTTTGCTGTTATCAGTATACAGGTTGCAGGGAAACTTACTACGCATTACTTGTAAAATCATGTTTTACTCAAGAAGGGAGCGTGTTATGCGAAACTGCCATCGGCAGCGTGTCCGGGAATCAGTCAAGCAGCTCGGCGTGAGCAGCTACGCCACCAAGTGGTGGCTTTATGTACCACCGATCACGCAATAATAAAGCACATTCATTTACTGCCCGTTCTGAATGACTTAACCCCATTGCCAGAATGTGCCTGGTCACAAAACACAGACAAAGTTTTCCCGTCATACCGACTGAAAGTAAGGCAGTTCATATAAGAGTAAATCAAAGCCAGATTGTCAAATACAGATAGCCATGGACTGATGCGTTTCAGATTAAACGAGATTAGGAGATAAGGAAGTAAGTGTGATTTTTTCCATCATATAATTCTAAATCAGGGCCATAAGGATGTTATTCAGTATAATCTGGTGATCAGTGTAAATTTTGCTGCTGGGGAACAAACTGAAGTGTGGTCAAGGTGAGTGAGAATGATGTTAAATTTAAATCAGTATGAAAATATATCACATATATAGGAGCTTGTTATGTAGGCCTGTCTGACGTTCAGGGCAAAAAATAGGTCACCATTGGCGAAGACCAAAATAAATTAAGAAGTACAGCAGGCTATTTGCAAAACATAAGTAAAATAAATAAGATTAAATAAGAATAAAACTGCTTACATATTCATCCAAGATAAGATATGAGTCTCTCATCTGGGAAAACAGGAAGATAAGATATGTTAATAGGTTAACAATGCTTGTTGCATCTGATTCTAGTGTGATCTCACAAAGACAAATTGTTATGAGTAAAGCTGTAAAAATGCTGTTACTGAGAGTGATTTTAATTACAGGTCTAAGCATTGTTTTACATGGTATGTTGCTCATAATTTATTTTGCTAACATAACCCTGTTTGTGATGGTCACTATATTGCTATGAGCAGTTGCTGTGTGCGTTGCCATGGTGCTAGCTTCTTACCTTCTGATTGGATTCTGGAACCAGGCACTGGATGTCGCTGTGCCTGTCCAGGAAGGCTTGGAACTGCTCATCACTGATGACAAACTTCTCTGCATCCCGGAGGGCGCTCTCCCCGGCATTCTCACCCTCGATGAGCAGGCACTGAAATATCTGTATTACACAACACACATGATGTGTCACTGGGTTGTGTCTCCAAGAAACATCTCTTTATTTAGTGACCATATGTGAATTATCCATTGTCAGACTTCTGTGGAATGAATAAATGTAACTTCCGCTTAAAAATACTACATGAACAATGAAATGAATCCTTCAGTAGAAAACTGGATACTTTAATGCATTCAGAGATAAAATCTTATCGACAGAATCACTTCTAATTGGCTGTCATATTAATCGGGGTGTGGGGTCCGCGTACCTTCCAGCGAACGGGCTTCAGCTCTGATATGTGGTCCCTCATGTCCTCATCCACGTTGAAGCTGCAGATGACGGAGTTGATCTTGAAAGCCACCTTGTACTGGTGGCACCAGTCACGGACCTGTTTCAGGTTGCCCACGTGGCTCTTACGACCCTGGGTGCGGCCGATCTGAACGTTGGTTTCCTCGTCGAAGCTGTCGCAAGAGACCGCCAAGATGTCCAGGTACTCGCCTGTCACATGGGGGAACAGGACACTCTTACTGCCTGATTCACGAAAGCGAATTTGCTCAAAGTCATGACATTCTGGGCCCACGTCATGATTCCAGCAAGCAGGGGATCGCTACCATGTGTTCCTATGCCCTAGGCCAGCCAGTTCACATTCCTCTCCTGTTCTACCACCTACATGCCTCACTTTCTAATCTTACTTGGCAGCAAAATATGAAGCCATTGTTCTTTAATCTGAAGGTATACAGTAGTACAACAAAAATGTGACTCAGTTAGGGGGATCCACGGGGACAGAGCTTTAAACATACAAAGTAAGGTACGAGTAACTAATCCTCTCATCACATTTCCTTAAACATTTTTATCCAACAACTTTTTTTTTTTTGGGGGGGGGGGTGATGTTGTAGAACAATATTTTTACTGAATGTTTTTTCCGTATGTATTATTGCAAGTCTGGTTATTCCCTCACGTCGTGTAGCAGCCAAATAACTGTTGGCGCCAAAACACTTAAAACAACCTGCCACCTGGAGGCCATATGTGGCATTGCATCTTAATATTAAATTTTTTTTTTATTTTAAAATCTGCTTAAATACGTAAAAAAGACAAAAATGCAGCTTACCATATTTCTGAAACCATTTCTCCTTGATCATGCTTCCATTGCTTACAATACTGACACTCGGAAGCTGCAGCTCCTGTTTGCAGTACTGGACTAGTTTTCCCAGAAAGTCGCCTTTCTCATGCAAAAAGGGTTCCCCTCCAGAAAAGTTTATTTTTTCCATCCCTGTAATTAAAAAACGATGTAAAGCAGTGTTTCTTAGCACCTACACTACAAAATGATACCAATTTGTACATTTGCTCGTCGCTGAGGCTGTACCCTCGTGTGTCTGCCAATTGTACCATTTGCTGTAGGTACTTGTACCTTTTAAATACAGAAATGGACTATGAGGAACTGATTTGTACCATTGGGGGTACATTAATGTGGTTTGTACCTTGGGGATGCATTTCTGTACCTTAAAATGTGCAATTACCTACAGCTAAGGGTACAATTGGCAGACTCTTGCACTGTAAAAAAAATCGGATAATGTACTGGTAATTTTCTGCCAGGACATTATCCATTTTTTACGGATGTTTTTTGTTAAATTTAGCTAGTGTACTCGCTTCTACAATGCAACGCAAAATTCCACCTGTGCAACACCTGTGCTAACTTTATACGGAAAATTCCTTCATATTAACACAGAACACTGGACCCTATTTTTACGGACTTTTCTTACATTGTGAGGGTACAGTCCCAGTGACAAGCAAAGGTACAAACTGGTACCATTTTTTCTGATAGTTTATCTATGTCTTTTTGAA
Organism: Petrocephalus zakoni; assembly: GCA_026774425.1. Taxonomy (NCBI): domain Eukaryota; kingdom Metazoa; phylum Chordata; class Actinopteri; order Osteoglossiformes; family Mormyridae; genus Petrocephalus; species Petrocephalus zakoni. Next base: position 15,695,437 of record JAODKN010000027.1, read on the forward strand.
GCAGGTGCTGAGATGTGTCAGAACTTACCTGCCTCTTTCAGCAAACGCAGTCCTTTCTTCGCTTCGTCAAGAGGGAGCACGAAGGACGTTTTTGCGGTGTGAAAGCAGAAGCCACACTTATAATTGCACCGCCGTGTGAAATGGTAGTTGACGCTGCTGGGAGTCGGCGTGTTCAGGTTAGTGCCTCTCCTCGACCCCCTATCGATGCCCTCCCCCGCCTTCTGTACATCCTTCCTTGCAGGACCCCGCACTTTTAGTAACACGACCCCTATCCAGGTGCGTGCCCAGCCCACCACATCCTTGAAGATGTGCAGATGACTGACGCACCTGCACACCTGCAGAACAAAGTGCAAGAGAGCGAGCCCGGCTGAGAGGAGCATGCTTCGGCTTTCTTCTCCGTACTCGTCTGTAGGCGTTACGGGATTTATTTATACTGTCGTCTGCATCAGGTCACACGACCGTCAGACTTCCGTTCCAAAAGTTAGCGAGCAAGTCAGCTTTCCAGGTACAGAAAACGAAACACAGGGAGATATTACAGGAGATATGGCCGAAGGCAAAGATATTACAAAATAACTGCGTCATGTCTAGATATGCATGTTTTTTTTTCTTTTTTTAAACCTTTGTGGTGTGTTTTATGTGCATAGTGTTGTCATTGTTTGCTGGACTTTGAGTCAGTAATAAAGTATTCTATTCTATTCTATTCTATTCTATTCTATTCTATTCTATTCTATATTAACCTACATATGACACAATAATCACAAATTGCAATATATGCCTGCGTTTATATTAAATAATAATAACCATAACTTTTTGAGTCTTACATAAGTGGAAAAAGTACCGCTTTGGATTTCGATGTGCTCTGGGATGAACTTTCGTTTTCGCGTAAACAGCGTAATTACTTTCGGTTTCCACCGAAAACGCTGCATAAGTTTCGGTTCATTCCAATCTGTTATACAACCAGCTTGCGGGAGAAACTGCGTCGCCGTCACAGTCCTGCTTCGCGACACATCTTGATGTGAATATGGCACGACGTGTTCTCGGCTGTCTGGCCCAGTGGTCCTCCCGGATCTTCGCGATCGAGACCGACCCAGGACTCGAACCCGTGTATTTTTCCCTTATGAAAAACCCAGCGCCAGATGCGGAGACGCCTGCGTTTTCGGAAATATTCGCGAGGGGAAAGTGTTACTCCTTCCACATTTGTGTCGAAGACAGAATTGAAAGAGCCCTTTTGCACCACGACCTTCGGCACCAGTTAAATTCGGGCTTTGGAGGAGATGCCAAGGTGTTCGAACTGTCCTCCTTTCGTCCTAATGTGAGGAACTCCCTGGCCAAGGGCTTTTTCGTGAATGGCGTATGCAGCACGCCGGAGACGGAGCGATTGCTGGGCGGACTGGTGCAAAGCGATCGCCTGGCCGTGTGCGCCTATGCGCCCGGGGAGGACGGCGCTCCGTGGTGCCGGCAGCTGCTGCGCCCCGCGGAGGGTGGCCCGGCGGCCGCGGATGCCCGCTACAGGCTGCTGCCCGTCCCGACTCCGGACCACCACCCATCGGCGCTGGATATTATAAACTCCTGCATCTTCTACAGCTTCAGAGAAGCTTACAGTGTTATGGCCGAGGTAGGGTGAGAACATTAGTTACGCAGTCGGGCTGCATTCAGCGCACCGGTTTGGTTTATATTTAAGCCCATTTACCATAAATCGTTATCGGTGCGTTGCGTATAATCGATTGGCGTGTTCTCCATAGGGGAAGCCTCTGGTCATTTGGGATCGAATTATGTACTGTAACAGTCCCCCCCCCCCGAAAAGTACATTCATGAATGATGTCTCAAAATCCCCGGTTTCTGTTTCTTAATCGTGCATGTTTTAAATGTCTTTTCTCTTACCTAACCGATCGGACTAGATTCTTCTGGGTTATTAAAAGGGTGGTTCTCGCATTTTAATTTTTATGAGTACTATGCAGTCTGCCTTTAGATAGTAATGTGGCCGCGTAAATGAACCCGTGCTTTGCGCTGACCATCATTTTTTAAAACTCCCTCTATAAGTGCGCTCACGTCATTCCGGAAGCCAAGCATGTATTGGAACACGTGGATCAGACATTGCCGACCGGGAGGGAGGACCGCTTTCCAGTTATTGTCATTGAAGGACTGGATGCAACAGGTTAATACTGCAAATACACAGTAAACCCATATTGAAGTAACAGTTGTTCACTTGTAAGTGTGATATTTCACAGAAAAAAGTCATTGCACGGCGCACCAAGCTCAGATTGCTTCAGTAATCATGCCGTACAATGATAATGATAGGATATTATAGGAATATAGAAATATTCGGATTATTTATGTATAAGCCTTTAGAAGACAGGTGGATCGATGGTTTGCGCACTGTACTACTTAATAAATTGTCCCCCTACACTTGCGGTATTTGTTCAGGGAAAACCACACTGACGGAATCCCTGAAGCAGTCCCTCGGGGGCGTCCTGCTGCGATCCCCTCCGCCTTGCCTCAGTCCGTGGAGATCCTGCTTCGACACCAAACCCGCCCTTATCCGACGCGCCTTTTACGCCCTGGGGAACTACATCACCGCGGCCCAGATCTCCGCCGAGTCCGCCCGGGGCCCCGTTATTGTCGACAGGTGCGCCCACGGACCTCGCTTCCACTATCAAAGACCTGACGCTGGTTTAACTACAAAAAAAAAAACGTTCCCCGGAGAACCATCTAAGGCACAATGTTAACTACATAATATGTTTAATTTTTAATGGTACTACTATAAGGCTTTGGTACACAGTATTACATTATTTCACATACAGCTTCTAGACATACATGTGAGAGCAAAGAACAGACTCAGCTTTATATCATGAACCTCTGCAGCAGTTATTGCAACTGCATGACTTACACATAACACAAATACCAGGAGTCGGGTTCGAACCCGCGCAGACACGCATCCATTGGATCACTCGGCCATCCTGGTTGCGTTGGACGCTTAGTAACATTGAAATAAGGTCCTGCACATTTGACGTATTGCAGTGCTTTTTAGCCCATCTTACAGGCACTTCAAGTATTTAAAGCAGTCATAGCTTGAAACTTTGTATGGCTTTTAGGATTTATTTCATGCGTCTTCCAACCAGTTACCCAGAAGAGGGTCACAGTGCCTGGAGCGTATCCCAGGCAGGGGGGTGGACTAAGCCTGGGGTACATCTGAGGCAGGATTAGGAATGGGTATCGTTAAGGTTTTAACGGTATGCCTACTCTTTCCGGTACTTTAACGGTATTCTTATCGGTACGTTTTGAAGAAAAAAATCAAATTAACAACATAATTAACATTTCTTTATTGAACACATCACTATTATTACTCAACTGAAATTTAAATTTGTGCACATACTTGCGCCAAACGGGCCGGGTCCAGCGGATGTCAGTGTGTAAGTCACACACAGCCATAAGCAAAAGAGAACTTTGCGCATGCGCATGCAGATCGGGCAGCGTCATCAGCATCTGTGTGCGTGGGCGCGAGTTTCCCCGTGCATCGTGCATGCGAGAAAATGCTCTAGATTGTAGTGGTGTGCCATACTACTAAATCTGGTATCGATCCGATACCAAGTAAACACACCGATACCAATACTTTTTACTTAAAGAAGCATCATGTACTATGCAGGGGACAGCAATGCATCATCAATATGCTAAGTCTGATTTAGTTTTCATAACCACCAGATGATTTTGTGATTTCTGCACTCCACGTTTAATTAGTTCATTATGTGCCTGTTAAAACTCAGCAGAGATTTTATAGTTTATTTAGTTTATATTTTTTTAATAAAATGAAAACGTTTTTTATTATCGTAATGAGATAAATTTACGAACGTGAAATCTGCATAAATTACTGGAGAACAAATGTTTTAAAACTTAAATTGCTCTTTTCAAGTTACTTACTTAGAAACAACAATAGGAAAAAATCTCCCTTTGATTACACTTATCTGCTTTCATAAACAAAGTGTACACAATTACTTGCGAAAATTAAAGTAAATGAGGTGTGAATAACTAAACAAAAGCAGAAACTACTCTGCCACTGTCGACTCACGCTCACGCCACTGAGTCACGTTACAGGAGGACAACAAGCTACAGCAGAGCAAGGGGGAGAAGGAGGAGCAAAGTGAGCTGCAAGATGCAGACGGAGCAGTGTTTGTAGGCACAGATTTCTAGTTTTGGGAGTGTAGAGGAGAGGAATTAGAACAGTATCCATCCCATCACGCTAGTATCGATCCGATACCAATGCCAACGTTGGTATCAATACTATCGATATTTGGATAGATCTGCCCACCCCTACTAGATTGACATTATATCCAGTGACGGAGCTGCTCAGATAAACTGAGAAAGATTATGTTTATGTAAAAACAAACAAACAAAATCTGATTTATTAATTTCTCCAGTACCGAAAGCAATACCCTTAGTGTCAGAGCTTATCGATACTCCGGCCTTTAAAGCTTTAGCCCTGGGGCCCGTTTAGTACCGGGTTTTGGTGCCCATCCCTCGGCAGGATGATCTCAAATTTTCTCACTTGTAGGTACACCAGGGGCTCTTGTCTTTTTGTCCTGTTCCTTACTTTAACTTTCCTTTAACTTTGGATATTCCCACCGTCTAAGGTACTGGCACAGCACAGCGGCCTATGGCATCGGCACGGCTGTCGGCGGCAAAGTGGGCAATCTGCCGCGCCGGGGGTCCGAGGTCTACCGCTGGCCGGGTGACCTGTTGCAGCCCGACCTGGTCCTGCTGCTGAGTGTCAGCCATGAGGAGCGGCTGAGGAGGCTGAGGGGGAGGGGCGGGGAGAAGACCCGCGAGGAGGCGGAGCTGGAGGCCAATCAGCTGTTCCGCAGCAAGTGAGTGAGAACAGAGCTCCGCCCTGCTGGAGGAATGGGGCGGTGCGTTTCACAGCGCTTTCTTTCGACTATTATTATTATTATAATGATTATGAATCATATTCTTATTAATTAAAGGAAAACAAGCAATGTAATTTTCAGTAGCTGCAAGTAATCAGCTAAATTGGTAATTGTTACAGTGGGGCAAATCCAGACCAAGATTTTGTTTCAACCAACCAGTTGAGCACTCTGTATTTGTGACTGTTTATGTTGGACTGGTTGGTTGAAACAAAAGCTTGGTCTGGATTTTTACTTTCTGGACCTGAACTTTCCACTTATGATTATTTTTTGCTCCTCACATGGTTTTGTGGTAATTCACTATCTGAGAAGCATGTTGACCTTAGCAACACATATATACATATGAAGAAACCGCGGTAGATGTTGATCATACTATGCCTTTGTTCGCATGCTGTGCTGAATTGACTTCTGGTCCTAAGAGTGGAGGAGGCCTACAAGAGGATGGAGGAACCTGCTTGCGTGCTCCTGGATGCCAGCCCTTCAGCAGAACAAGTCCTGCAACAAGTGCTACTTGTAATTAAGGACAAAGTCCATTTGTAGGGCAGCTTCTGAAACACGGAACTGCACGGACTTGCTGCGATACTCTATTTGGCCAGCAGGTGGCAGCACAACACTGCAGAACTGATTCTCCTACCGCCTTCGCCTTGTTCCAGACCCCTGGCACCCTCCCCCCCCCGCAGCAGAACCAGCTTGCAGCAGCGCCATGGCTGGTGTGTCGGGGCAAATTCTAAGACCTGCGGTTGGACATGCCACTGCATTTCTGATGTCATGAACGACACACCAGGCGAAAGGTTACAACGGTTGCTGTGTTCCGTATGTCAGGCCTGACACTTGGCTGGGGCAGAAACAGCAATCTGTCCCAGGGTGAAATTCAAGGAAGGAGGAATTGTGTTCACTTGCAGGTTATGTGTGAATTTCATTTTATTTTATCAGTTTGGAATCTTTCATCAAGATATTCAAGTTCAATAAATAGTAAAATCACTCAGTCGCTACATAAATTAAAGACTGTGTTTGCTGTATCCGGTTACTCAAGGCCCTGAGGCGTTTTCCCTCCTCTCACACATCTGTCAAGCTTGTCTTTAAAGCCAATACTATTTTTCTTCTCTCATTGTCCACGATGTCCTTTTGAGTCACATTTAAACGTAACCGGACCCCCCAAGGGGTCACATGCTCCGGGGGGGGACGTTGACTCGCCTTCACACTCGCTCCCCTGCACAGGACTCGCTGTGATAGCACGATAGCTTCACGCTGCCACAGTGTTTCTGTGGCGTGTCGGTGAGCATGATCACATGACACAGGCACGGGGGGGAGGGGGGATCGGGGCCTTTGGGAGATGGTTTTTGAAAACACAGGACCGAATCTTATATGACTGCTAATAAGATATAAGCGACACTAATGAATTTTCTCTGATTTGATTATGGGGGAAAGTGGGGGCCATGATCTGTTGGGATTTGGGGGCACTGATCCCAAATCTCTTCAGCATCTGTGCTTTACCTGTGCCCAGCACCACCTTGGTGGGGTCACTGGGTATCGTCTGACCGTCAGCAAAGTCAAAGCAGCTCAAGTCAAGTCTCGTGGGGCTTTGGTGTTGGCCCAAACCTATACAGTAACATAGCAGATACACGCAATAGTCTA
>JAODKN010000027.1:15715076-15729697 GCA_026774425.1 Petrocephalus zakoni
ACGGGCCTAAAACTGAAAGGGTTTTGTATGATTTAATATCAGACAGAAAGAAAAAAAAAGTTATATGTCTTTTTATATAGTGTATGTAAACTTTTGGTTTCAACTGTATATATATATATATAATCAGTACTGTGCAAAGGAATATCCTCTGTTCTCTCATAAGTCACTGATATCTTGCTTGATAGCTAGATGAACACCGCTTCAGATCCCAAACCTCTCCTCTGGGGCACCTCAACCATTCCATGTGTTCATTAAATTTCACCACCAGTTCACTTAATTAATTAAGGTAATTAGAAAATAAGTCAATGAGGTACTCCATCCATCCATCCATCTCCTACCGCTGTTCTGGGTCGGGTCGTGGGGGCAGCAGCCTAAGCGGGGAAGCCAAGACTTCCCTCTCCCAGGCCACTTCGTCCAGCTCTTCTGGGGGAATCCCGAGGTATTCCCAGGCCAGCCAAGAGACATAGTCTCTCCAGCGTGTCCTGGGTTGTCCCCTGGGCCTCCTCCCAGTGGGATAAGCCCGGAACACCTCCCCTGGGAGGCGCCCAGGAGGCATCCTAACCAGATGCCTGAGCCACCTCATCTGGCTCCTCTCGATGCGGAGGAGCAGCGGCTCTACTCTGAGCTCCCCCCGAATTACTGAGCTTCTCACCCTATCTCTAAGGGAGAGCCCAGCCACCCTGTGGAGGAAACTCAAAAGCGGGAACCACAGCAACAACCACGGGAACAACAACGACAACCACAACAAAGGCAACCACAGCAACAACTGCGGGAACAACAACGACAACCACAGCAACAACCGCGGGAACAACAACGACAACCACAGCAATAACAATCACAGCAACAACCGCGGGAACAACAACGACAACCACAGCAGCAACCAGGGGAACAACAACGACAACCACAGCAACGAAAACCACAGCAACAACCGCGGGAACAACAACGACAACCACAGCAACAAAAACCACAGCAACAACCACGGGAACAACAACGACAACCACAGCAACGAAAACCACAGCAACAACCGCGGGAATAACAACGACAACCACAGCAACGAAAACCACAGCAGCAACCGCGGGAATAACAATGACAACCACAGCAACAACAATAACAGCTACAGAAACAACAGCATAAACAACAGCAACAACAGCAGCTGCAATAATAATAATAACAGTGTAATTCCAGCATTATGCATGAGACATGTAGACTCATATCGGTAAACAAAATGCCTCCGAATATGGACACGTTTAGTATCCATGAGTCAGTTTGCATATTCATGTAAATTCTTGGGCTGGATATAGACAAATCCTAATCCTTCATACGTTAATTTACACGTTAGAAATACATAGCATTTTAGCAGCATTGTGGATGTAATATCAAAAAGACCTATGCATGGAATTCCCCAGTAACAGATACGTAGTGTTCCCCAGTAAATTCTCCCACCCCATTAATTGGCAGAGAGGGAGGTTTCTCTAGGAGTAAATGGCTCTATCCTTGCCTCAGACACTTTATACTCCCTACAAGATACCTGTTTCTTCTTGCGCATTTGTTTGTCAGTGTCTCATGGGGTGCTGGTGGTGTCCCAGGGCCACCATATTCAGCAGCTACTTAATTAGTGAGCTTTATGGTAAACGGCAGTATAACACCGGGCTTTAACCCTGTTAGCTGCATGACACAGGTGGCCCTTTCAAGCCCTGACAGGAATTAGAAGATTTTCACGTAGATAGCCTCAGCAAAATCAGAGCGCAAATGAAACGATCTCACCAGATGGAGGTTGATAATGTTCCATGGCCTTCCAAATCTGGCTTTCGCCTCCTGGATTGCTGCCCGATGTCAGCAACCCTCCTCCCTTATTACGATGCGGAGATCGATTTATATGCTACTTCTAGCTAACGGTACAAGGGCCAGAGAGCGAAACAGGGGAGAAGCTTCCGGGAAAGACCCCTAAGGCTCCTAGCATAAGGTTCAGAGTTATCCTTCCAGGGTGATTCACTTTCCATGACAGAGACCTTCAGCAGAAAACTGCATTTCCTCACAGACACATTTGAAGGCAATATTTTCAATTCAATTTACCATTAGGTGATATTTTATTTGCATGAGTATGACTACAGGTACATCGGGAGGCCTCTTTTCACCATCATGCTCTCCTTTGAAGCACACAAACAGATTGAGAGTGAAGCCTAGGTTAGAGCTCAGGGTCAGACATTCATTCAGCACCTCCGAGCATTTTCCAGGGGTGGTTCAGGGCCTTGCTGAAGGGCCCAATGGCAATGTGACTATTCTGCCGAGCATGGGATTCAAACCGGCGACCTTCCGAGCACAGGCGCAGAGGGAGACACTGGAGGAATCAAACCTATAATCTTCGGATCCACAGTAGACGTACCCCCATTGAGGGATCTTCTTGGTATTCTCTGCAGTCGTAATTCAGGTGCTCCTAATCTCGCCAATGCCCGTCTCCCACCGTTATCATAACCTTATAGGTCAAAGGTTTTATCACTTTAACAAATGCATGAAAGCATGAGCTTCGCTCGATTTCGAAAGCCTTTTTCGGCTCCCTGCCTGGTTTCATGTCTGTCGTGATATGGACAGAGACCTTGAGACCCGAGCATCACTTTTGTTCTTGTAGATTGCTTGTGAGCCTCGGACAAGGAGGACAGGGGAATCATCTTCTCACTATCTCAGCCCTCTCCTTGTTTCCCACTCGCTTCTCCGAATGCTCCAGAAGCTCTTCAGAAGTCCTTCCATGAGCTTCCATCTTTACATAATTTGGGTCGGCCCTTTGGGGAGGAATCTCTCTAGGTCTTCAGCTGGAGTTTAGTCATCTGGGGGAAAGAATCCCCCTCCCTCAGGAGAACAGAACTTCCAGCATCTGGTGCTGACTGTAAACTGATTATCCTCTTTCTTCTAATCGGCCGGTTTCTCTTTGTTGAGCGATAAACGACAGCAGGCTCCCGGAGCGGCCGCGCACTGGGGCCCGCAGTGGCTGAGAGCTCCGGCTCACTGGATTCAGGAGAATTCCATGGTAAAACAAGCTGGAGGAAATAGTGATGGAACAGATCAGATTCCTGCAGAGTAGTGGAAGGGAAACACCTAGCAGGGACAAAGATTCTACTTCTAAAGTGTCTATTGCATGTGTATAAGTTGAGAGTTAGTTTATTTACCCTTATTTGCTTATTGCTATTTATTCTTGTTTGTATTGCTCCCTCTCGGGGCCCTGGTCCATTTTTGCTCCCTCTCGGGGCCCTGGTCCATTTCTGCTCCCTCCCGGGGGCCTGGTCCATATTGACTCCCTTCTATCTCCCTCTCCCACAAAACTCTGTGGGTCCCTGAGGACTGGAAAACACTGGTCTAAAGGAAGCAAACATGTACGGCATCCACGTGGCAGTAAAGCTTTGAAATCTAAAAAGTGTGAGTGTCTTGTCAAGAAAGAACAGGGGACGTTCTCCAGTGACGGAGTCTTTATTGTCATTGCACACACTGCATTGCTGACACTGCACATTGCAGTGAGATTAACTTTGCAACTTTCCTACATGACACACAAGTAAGGACAATAAGTTGAATAAAAACAGGACAAAGTACTTAAAAATAAAAAATGTCCCCAGAACCAATGTAATTTTGCAAACTAATAATTAAATGATTAAATAACTACAGTGTAAGGCAGAATGTACAGTGCAAACTATAAACGTTATATGGCAGTGATCGGCAGTAGCAAACTGCGCAAGCACTTTCGATGTGCAAAATACTGCTGCAAAACCAAGAAACAGCACAGAAAACAACAACGTTTTCTTAAAATCAGCAGGTAGATTCCTAAACTGCTCTGACTCTCCAAAGCTGTGTTACATGCTTTTAGTTTAAATGTTGTGCGATGAGGTATAGTGTGGTTGATAAAGCTCCCAAGGAAGCTGCCTTAGGACAATCCAGAAACAATGTTAATCTGTTGTCTAGCACAGGGATGGAGGATGGGTCTTTAATTAATGTGGCCTCTCCACTGGTACCCCCTATTCCAGCTGCTCTTGTCTTGTTTGGCTGGTGGGGTAAAGTTGACCCTGGCTCTGTCCCCACGTAATTTTAAATAATGTAAATCTCAAAGGAATTTCTTCAATTAATTACAACAAATACTGGCCCCGCAGAGATAAAGGAGATTAGGAAGCACGCGAGAGACAATTGGGGTGCGTGGGGGCACAATCAGCACTTTGCCTGCCCTAAAGCACCTGCTGTAGCTGAACTAACACCCCCCTCCCCCGGACAGCTTTGCAATATGCCAATCAGAGGCCTCTATCTCAGCAGAGGGATGGAGCACTCTGGTTACCCACAATGCATTTCTCTCAGACTGGTGCAATGAAGATACGGCTTCAACAATCCATCCATCCATCCATTTCCCAAAGCGCTTATCCTTCTGGGTCGCAGGGGGTCCGGAGCCTATCCCGGAAGCTACGGGTACAAGGCATGGAACAACCCAGGACAGGGGGCCAGCCCAATGCAGCTGCTTCAACCAATGTAAAAGATTCATGGATAGAGAGAATTTGTTTGCTAAAGTTTCCGCAGGAGCACAAATTTGATAAAAAGCTATATGTTTTTATATATGTTTATTTCAAAATACATAAAAATGAAATACAATATGCGACAAACTGTGCTTTAAGTGCACTAAATGACCTTGCTGGCTGTTGATTTGCATTATATAGTGGATAGTAAATCCTAAATTCAGCTAAGAAAGGGTAAATAAGACTGGCTGTTTAATCTTATTTTCAAGGCACACACAGATTTAATTAAAATTTATAATATAATTTTATTTCCCCTGCAAGTCAAATAGGAAAGCCAAATGTTAGACAGGAGCACAGGCAGGCAGGTTGGAGAAGACTGAATCGAGTGTTTGCATGACTAGTTTTATCACATGGATTAAGCCCCCCCCGACCACCACTGTCAGTAGGAAGCCTTGCGTGTGATGTCTCCCCCGCAGGTTGCAGTGGTACAGGCCGGCAAAGCCCTCGACACCTGGACACGGGCTAGCTGAATGTCAGGGGACGGGAGGGCGCACTTGGATCCTCACTCAGACCCTCCTCTCTCACACTGGCAGGTTTACTCTGCCTAATCTCGTAAACTCAGTCCTCATCTGCCGCGCGGGCAGTAAAATCGCTTGTATAAACTCCTGACAAAACAACTGAGCGGCTGGGGGGGGGGGGGTGGTGTAGCTGAGCTGAAACATCCATGGGAGGGCCCCCAGCACACGACGCCACGCCTGAGTGATCACCTTCTCTCCTCCCTGAGAGGTGTTGTTCCATCGTCAGAGTGTTTCGGCTTTAATCTGTGGAAAGTGAAGCGTGGGTATTGTCCATTCAGCATTCGCCATATTGAAAAAGATTTTCAGGTTCTGCCTAAATGTTGAACACATCAAACGGACTTACGTTTGAAAACAGAGGTTTATTTTAATTTACCACACAGCATTTCTTTAAAAACTTCACCAAAAGATACACTAAATTTGGATGTATGGAGATATGTAAGGAAAAGATACCTGAATTATTTATTTGAAATACTGTTTTTATTATTCACATCAACATTATTATAATATAATAATTCATAATCATTATTATATTTGGACACGACATTCTGTGTCACCAAGAATGTGGCTGCAGGAATATTTATCCACTAGCTCAACACTCTGTCACGTTAGCATTAGCAACTTGCGGTCAATCTACTTCTGGGCCGGGAGTGCAGGTGAAGATGGAGAATCCTCTGGAAGGACCGTAGGTGGGGGAGGGGCAGTGAAACCTGAACTGGCTCATCTCGCCGCCGAGGTCGTCTCAGCGGTAACCCCGAGAAACGGTTCGGTTTTGTTAATCCCCCGACAGACGGGTGAGTAGACTCCGGCGTTGCCCTCAGCACCTGTCACCCTCGCCCCCTCTCTCCTTCATGGTGACCCATGTGGCATAGTGTTGGTCACACACGGGTGGGAGCCCCGCATCCCTTAGCGGGACCGCGATCACGCCCGGCATCGGCGTTAGTGACAGGAGCCAGCCGTCGTCAATGCGCCGGGAGCGCGCCTCACCTCGAGGCCTCACCGATGCTCAGTTATCGCGGCCGGATATGCTCTGCCAAGCTGGAGACTCTGCCCCTTAAGGGGATTATGACAGACTGCAAGCCTGCTAATTACTGGACGAACTGCGGCAACAGAGTCGCACTCAAAAGCAAATCCGTTACAGCGTAGGCCAGGTCATGATGCCACTGTTTGCAAAGATGAAATCACAGCAGAGTCTGTGACATCAGAGATCTCTCTTGCCCTCAGAAGGACAGAATCAGAATATCCCAGGAACCTCTTCGGGCTGTCAGGATGCTGCACCTGACAGAAGAAAACATTGACAAGTACATTTTAGGTTTTATTTATTTATTTATTTTTATTCAAAGTGACGTACAATTGATAAAACAGCAACTGGGGTTAAGGACCTTGCTCGAGGGTTCAATGGTGAAACCACTTTGCCAACAACGGGAGTTGAACCTATGACCTTCTGACCATCGGAGCGACACACCACCCACCATGTAAAATAAAGCATATATTCTGTAATTAATATAATTAAATGCTACCTAGGTTACTAAATTTTACAACCTTTTATATAATTAGACATAGAAACAATGTATAACAATTTTTCTTTGCCGGGATTTGCACCGCAAGCCACCGTATCACCTGTACTCCTGTTTTCCTGAATCTCGTCGGATTGAGGGGTTAGACGCCCGGCAGCCAGTTCGTTTCCCTGCGGTGACAAGGCTTTGGAGTCACAGCTGGCATGTCACGACCAGCATAACCTAATGGTTGTAAGTTTGGGACCCAGCAGGGGGCCCTGTTGCTACGCCCCTAAGCAAGGTACAAGCCCTGTGATTTATCACGCTGTGTAAGTGGACGGAATGCGTGAGCGTGTGAAGCCACTTTGGATCATTTAGCCCACAAAATAGTAATAATTACCTTCACGCCGCACGCCTCACGGACTCACCACGGAAACCTGCAGGCTAAATGGAGGCATATCGTCCAGTGAGATTCTGCTGCTGCTTTTCACCCCCACACCAGACCTTACTGTCGAGAGGTAGCGAGAGTGCAACGAAAAATCATTGGCTCTCCTGGCCGACATCCATCAGCCGCTGATCCCTGTCGCCCGGTAACCCCTAATTTTGTGCTGAAAAATGCTAAACGAGGGTTTTTGTGGCCGCTGACTCTGTGGCCAACCTCTGAATTGATCAATTTTCTGTTGCCGGTTTCCCGGGGTAAAGTGAGACTTATGGTCTCCTTCATCTTCAGGAAGGGAAAGATGGTGAACAAAGTGTCCCAGGCCAGTGGCGGGCCAAACTGTCACTTATTTTTACTAATCGTTTCTGATACTTGCTTGATGAATCACCTGTAATTTTCTTCCTCACCCAAGTCACAAATTTAACTGGGCATCACGGTTAACAGTTTGTCTTATTCCTTGGGGAAGCATGTTTAAGACAGTGCCCCCTGCTGGAGACCCCAAGAGACAGTGAAATAAATACCGTGAGAGGGCGTTTGTGCCCTTTTCCTAGGACCAGAATGACTGACTCGCTTAATGTGTTCGCGTTTTCAACGGTTTCGGGGAGGTTAAGAGGGCAGAAGGTCACATGATCGTCAAGGTCTCGGCTGACGAAAACCAGGCGGTGTTCGATGCAGGAACCCCCGATCTCATCAATCAAACAGCATGCAACTTCTTAAAATTGATAATAATGTTTTCCATATTTCTGGAGGAGGCTGCCATCTTCTCCTCCTGCAGCCGTGTGAGCGCTGTGCCCGCGGATGTGACTGACAGTTAACAGCACACATGTGACGTGCGACATGCTCATCATCGTGTGGGAATCGACAGCTGCTGGATGGCACTGTTCCCACTCATATTCTCTCCGTGTCCCTTTGTTGGTCCCCTAGGCTGGAGAGGAACAGATGATGAGCTCAACAGACACGCTGGCTAGCATCTAGCGTTAGCCGTCAGTGGATACTGCATACAAGTGAAGCTGTAAAACAGTGCCACTGATTACTCACATGTTTCTTGCAGAAAGGGTTCAGTCAGGACCTTGACTCCATCAAAAACACATTGGGAAATATGGTACAAGAGACATGATGGTGTTAGCAGTGGTTAGCATTAGCGATCACCCATCTCCTTGGTGGACCAACCAGAATCACGGTTGCTTAACAGGAAGTGTGTAAATCGTATCAGTTCCAAACAACACTGCATGTTAGTCTGTAGCAGGTCCTTCTTACAGTTGCCTGCCCCCAGGCCAGTAGGTTCCAGACTTGCTGGGTTAATCCCTCAGAGGGACATGGCCATTGGGCCCTTGGGCGAGGAGTTTAATCTGTTTCGCTTCGCTAAACTGGGCGAAAAATTTCAATTCCCTTCTGGTGTCGGCTGGGGCAGCGTCTCCAGTCTTCAGATTTCACATTTCGCTTTTACATCCAAGAAATTTATTGTACAATAATTACTTTCAGTGAGTAGTGTGAGGCATAACATGCTACAGATTACTGTACAGTTGACACCTACTGTTATTCTAAATTACAACAGTTTCAAAGACCAATGTCATCACTTGATGGTGGATTCCACTGGTATACACACGCCATTGTTTTCCTGTCCTATATAAGCTGTCCTGTATTAGCTGTCCTGTATAAGCTGTCCTGTATTAGCTGTCCTGTTTAGATCCAGCATCTTCAGGCTAATGGCTTCTGCCTGTAAATTCATTGACTCCTCTTCTACAAATTTCCACCTTCTTTGTTTATTGAAAGGACACACAAAACAACCCATATTCTAGAACACTCTATAAGTAATGCTTTTTTCAAATAGTGATTTAAGTTTGTTTTTACTCTGACAGAGAGTCAACAATTTCTTTTTTTCAGTAATCCTCGTGTAGCACCTTCCGCGGCCCCCTCACAACTAACTCCGAGTTCTCCTGCTCTTCCCCACCCTCTTCTGCCTGCTCTCCCTCCAGCGTTAACTTCAGCAGGGGAACCTTTTCATGTTTCTCCGCCTGAGCTGGAGATCTTTAGCAGTTCTATGGGGATTGGCTCTTGTTGTAGGTAATATCAGTGTATCAATCAAAGCAAACTCTAAATGAGACACAGAGGGACAAAAGAACCTGTGTTTTTAATTGATCGTTGGCTTGTCTGGGGCATTAAGGAGATGCCGCTTTCATTAGCTGAGCCGTGCCGGGTCTCTGATTCCGGCTTCTCTTCGGGAAAACGCCACAGGGCAAGGCTCCGACGCCGGGCCCGGATTATACCGGGGCTTTTGCGAGTTTATACAAGCCGTCATCTTCAAAGCACGGTCTGGCCAGAATGGATCTTCCGTCTTGCTTTGCCGAGCTTATGCCGCGTGAAGGGATCTTCTCTGCTTTTTCCCCTTAGAGCGACACAGACTTCCCAAGGACCCGGCAAGAGCCAAGGTCTCACCAAGACGCCCGTGTGATACAAGCCAACACAGTAAAGAAAAATAATGGGGTGGGTGGACAAGACATGATATTCTGGTGCTTTGGCACACAGGAACCGGACTGGGTTTAACTTGTCACGAGGCTTCAAAGAATACTGTCTGGGATCCCCTCAGGTTGACAGAGACCTAGTGATCGTCCGCAAATATCCGAAGGCGCTGGAATATGAAACAGGTTTCGCTCCGACACTAAATTGGGGGTCATTTAGCTGGTTCCCATCAACACAACCGGCTCAGTCAACAATGGGCCTTCTGACCATCACACTAAATGTTTCACTCCTCGAGGAGGTTATATACAAGGGAGCTCTGCTTTGCTTTAGGCAGAGATGGGGCTATGAGATGGGGGAGGGCCTTGCCTGTTTTGTGGGGGGGTCCAGTTACTGCAGCTATTATATTATTCGATCCACCTGTTTTTCGTTGGCGTAGTATAAATCGTCTTTCATTTCCTCCCGTCCCAGTAAACTGTCCTGCCCCCGATGCCTGTACTATTTCCTGTGTCCAAGAGCCCCCTCCCACCCCCCCGGAGTTATACTTATTTCCCTTCACTTTTCAAACTGCCTGCTGAGTTCTTTTTCTTCCAGTGAAATACAGTTTCTGTTTGGGCCCGTCTGCCTTGCTGGTGCCAGAGCAGGTCTGATGGTGGCCGGACCAGATGGTTCTAATAGGAAGCTGGAAACGGGCTGAGTGAGGAGCAGCTAGCATGCGAGAGCGCGGCACACACGCCACGCTTAAGTGCAGCTAAAAGCAAATAAACCGAGAGGGCCTCGAAAAATTACGGCCACTCGAGGAAAGTCTGCACCCGGCACACCGATACAGCTTCACCCGCATTACTCAGATTGGCCCACAAAGCCGACGACTGCACTAACAGGAAACAGGCTGGCAGTATAAGGAGCGTGGCGGCCAGTGGGATTGTTTTAGTCTAGAGCAATTCGTCTTTTCTGACTGGTTCTGGGCCAAACTGCCAGCACGAGAGCCCCCGTTTGCGTATAATGGACACGCTGCGGATATCGATCCTGTTTACACACTGACCCAGGCGTGTGTGAGAAAGCGGCCAGTCGGATAGTGCAGCTCTGGGGTCTGCAGACGCGACCTTGAGGACCTGTCAGAACCTTTTTGAAAGCTTTTAAGGGAGGTAATTAGCGTTTC
This sequence comes from Petrocephalus zakoni, assembly GCA_026774425.1. Lineage (NCBI taxonomy): Eukaryota > Metazoa > Chordata > Actinopteri > Osteoglossiformes > Mormyridae > Petrocephalus > Petrocephalus zakoni. The sequence continues at coordinate 15,725,684 of JAODKN010000027.1, forward strand.
TTGGTGTCGGACAAGCAGAGGTGTGTGCTGTCTGACCTTTTAGCGGCCGCAGAACAGACAGAATTGAAGAACGCGTCAGTTTTTTGGGTGTCTGTCCCAGGGTCAGTCAAATGTCTGTCAAAACCCATCGGTTCGCTGGCATGTCCCCATAGACAGGACTTTCTTGCCTGACAGACGAGTTAAGATGTATGGATGGAAGACGGTGGACAGATATACATCTCTTCTTTTTTGTACCAGCAGCAGGCAGAGAGCGAGCTTTCGTGTACATGTGGAGGTGGAGATCGGTGACATCTTTGCTAATGGTGTCACCCCCCAGGGCCATCGGAGGGCTGCTGTACCGTCACTGCCAGACTTAATCAATACCCCCCGGCAGAACTTCCAGAATTTTCCGACCGGAATGGGAGAAAACACCGGCTGCGTGTGGCTAGGTCGATAGGGAGCGTGTGAATTTAATTGGCTGTGCCGGTGAGATTCACTTTATTTATCAATCAAGCAGCAAACTGCGGGGATTCGCAGTTCCTGGACCCCCGGCCTCTGAAGCAGAGGAACTGGTTGTTTCCAGTCAGTAGATAACCGGCACCAGTGCATGATTCAGGATGCAGATGCTGAAACACTCAACATACACAGTCTGCAGCTGTGTGATACTTTCTAAATATTACTGAATACTGAATACTCAGTTCTAGGGAGTTTCATACAAATGCTCAAATGTTACCAAACTTGTTTCTTTCTTAAGAATGACCTTGCAAGCACCTGTAATTAAAATTCAAACAAAATGCAATAAGGAAACAATCTGAACAGATTCATTTTGGCCCTCGTGTGATAAAAGTGGGTGGGGGGGTGCATAGAGAACAGAGAATGTAGTGTGTAGCTTTTACCTACATGGCAAATAAGACCACGCAGTATTTCACGAGTGTGAAGGCAGGTTTAAGGCAGGAGCTAGGTTTCGGGGGGAGGGGGGGTTCTCTTGATTGGATATTCCACTACAGAACTGTCCCAAGATAAATGGCTTTACATAGTACTTTTTACAGACCATTTTTAAACTTGCATAATTTTTTTTGGGGGGTTAGGGTTAGGGTTAGGGTTAGGGCTTTTAAAAATGGCTCAAATTGCTAACCAAATTAGTTGCCAATCCGTTGACTGGGAGCTGACCAACGAGCACACGAGTAGTGATGTGTGGCTCAGTAGGTTTGGATTCTATACCCATGCTCGGAAAGTCGCTGATTCAAATCCCATGGTTAGCAGGGTGATGTCACCTTTGGGCCCCTGAGCGAGGCCCCTACCCCCCTTTGCCCCAGGCACTGGCTGACCCTGCTTAGTCAGTCGCACGTGGCCTTGGATAAATGCATCTGCTAAATAAATGTAATGTCACAACGCGGCAACTAACTTTTCCCAGGCTAGAGATTTCTGCCAGCGGGGGCAGGGGGAGGAGGGGGTGCCGTGCACGCTCACTGACTCACTAATGCGATTTTCTTTGAGGGGAACTTAATGGCGAAACAGCTGTTTGGAGCCTGTCGATAAGACCGGAAACATTTATTGGCCATTTAAGAGGCTTGCAATATGGCTAATTGCACGTAGGATGCGGGCGCTGTGGATTCCGGCTCTGTTCAGCTCTGAATTCCATTGGCTGTGAGTTTTCCGTGTTTAAACGGGGTCCATCCCGTGTGAAGCCCCCCCCCCCACCCACGGGAATCCCGCTAACAGGACTGCGGCCCCATCCTTCTGCTGTCCTCAGCTACGCCTCAGCAAAACCAAAATATTTTCGCATCAAATGGAGGGAAACCTTCACATTCTGGAGCTATTGAGTTATTCCATGTTACCTCAGAAAAAAGTGAAAAAAAAAAAATCTGCTTACTTACAAATCCCCAGGGGAGACATTTCAGTTGTGTTCTGAAACTTTGCACCTCATCCCCAGTAATAATGTTAAAACGAGGGAGTGTAAGACCCGGATTTTACTTCAAAAATAAGCAAAAGTTTTGGATCGAAAGCAAAAATTTTAGGACTGTGACCCATCTACAGGGCAGTAGCTAATTCCTCAGGCTTCATTGGCCAAATGAAAAGGTTCCAGAACCTTCCTTGCTTTCACCTCTCTGTTTCCATGAAACCACCCTAGTGGCGCCCCCCCCCACACCACATACCTACCAGCAGCAGGAAGTCAAATCCTTCTGGGTATGAGCACAGAACGGGCGCGATGACATGTGCCCTAGAGTTACAGAAATAACCACTGCATCTTATCTGTAAGTCCATTACACTTATCTTCAAGGAGTTTAATCAGGGTGGGTAGGAAAAACATGACTCCCTGACAGTCCGCAGGGGGACCCTTCAAACCGTACGGGACAGGGGTTTCGGGGCACAGTGGGGCAGGCAGCTGAATTGGGGCAAATCAGTATCATGTTCCACCGGCCCAATTTGTACCCTGAATTAAGCCCCTCTGCCCCCTTCTCGGGGGAATACTGAAGCCCAAATCATGGTCACATCCTAGTCCCCCAAGAAATACAATCGGGGAGACTTAGGGCGGGTCCCTGGAATTTCCAAGTGGTTAAGGGGTTTCAGGGGGTCTGGAGTAAATCACCAGGCCCTACCATAGCCGTACCTCTCAGTATGGCTGACGAGGTGGTATAATGCATGTGTTCAGCCAACACGGGCCACGCATGTACTTTGTATGACCGTGGATCTTCCCTGAGCTGAGACACACTGACAACTGCTTTTGCAGAAACTCTAAGAAAGTCTCCATCACCATCGTGCACCCCCACAGCCTGCCTGGGTCTTGTACAGAAATGGATCTTGGCTTAAGTACTGTATTAACACTCACTTAATCTCTCTGATTAGTGGTTGGTGGATGAAGGCCCCATCTATTACAGTGACTTAATTATTGTGTCAGCTTCTCACTTCCAGCGGTCTGCCTAGTCTGCCTGCTTTCTGCCTAATATAATATAGACTTATATACATACTCAACATTTCCATGGCGGTAGCGTTTCATCAATACACCAAAAGAATGAGAAAATAACACATTAGCAGCAACACAATGTCTTAACTGGCCCCTAGCCCATCAGTGTGCCATAACTGCTCAAGGGGGTATAGGAATGGGGGGGGTGACATACACTAGCAATATTTAATTTAGCTTCCTTCATCCCTCCAAGAAATATACTTTGGTATTTAAATTATTAAGCTGTGTCCCCCCAGTATCTTAGGTTACTGCCACATCCTGATCAGAATCCAGTTTGCTAGCTACCTGCTATGAACAAGGTCATTCTTTCCAGGCGACACCCAGCTCCAGATGATGGAATCCAGAATGGAATCGAATAGAATGCCTTTACAGTTATGGTAATAAGTTCAAAAGAAATATAAAACACATAGAAAAGGTGCTTTTGGTATACTGTGCTTATTGCATACAGCAGTACATTAAGTAATCATTAAGTAAACAGTGTGTGATCACCCTCACCTGCACTGGCCATCTTCTGTCAGGTTAATGTTTCATTCCTCTGGTTTAAGGTTTGATGTTATAGATTTCACCTTTCTCGGACTCTGATCTTGACGATGAGTTTGAGTCTCATTCCGAGTCTGTCCTCTGATTTGGCTTAGTGGTATGGATTTGATAGATGGTTAGATGGTTTATTCACCTGGATTCTGGTTCAGTTCTGTGGTTCCTGGTTACCAATCACCCGTACCTGTTGTAACTTGGTGCTTCAGTCCTTATTCACCACAACTAAGTACCTCACACGTGAGATCTGTCAGTACTGAGAGCTTGGAGACTTAAGCAAAAGAGTCTGTCAGGCTGGAGACCTGGTTAGGTATACACAGCTTGATTTACTGTGACTCTACGCTTTCGTGGTGACAGTTGTGACGAACCTGGAGCCAATCCCAGAATGCACAGGGAGCCAGGGATGCTCCGGACAGGATGCCAGACGACGTCTCAGCTGCACCGGAAAAATGGCAGCTAATTATTCCAATAAACTCACACTTCACAATGCACGGTGGACCGGTATACACGTGTGAGTATTTGGAGAGCTAACCATT
>JAODKN010000027.1:15809425-15825100 GCA_026774425.1 Petrocephalus zakoni
CCCCCCCCCCCCCCCCCCCCCCCCCCCCCCCCCCCCCCCCCCCCCCCCCCCCCCCCCCCCCCCCCCCCCCACGCCCCGGCAGGGGGGGGCATCAATCAAAACCTTATAAAACCACTTTACAGTTACAGACATCACTCAGGATTTGTTGGATTCCCATAATCTTCATTATGATCGTTAATGGAGCCGTAGCTGTTTTAAAAATTCAGATCACAGAGAGAATATCTGCACCTTCCAAGTATGTTTAGAGTTTGTCTTGATAGATTTTAATGACAGATTTTTGTGTATATTTTTCAGTCAGTAAAACCAGATGGCCTTTATTGTTAACAGGTTTAGATATCAACTGCGCCCCTTGAAACGATAAAATGATAAACCTGACATAACTAGATATCGTGAGTTACAGACGATCAATTTGTAGGCAGAGCCAGATTCAGAGATCTCAGTAAAAGCATCGATCTGCAGTCTGTTGGTGTGTTTCCAGCGGTTCACAATTCAGTTCGCCCGTCAAACAGCCAAGGAAAACATCTGAATTAAGAAATGAATAAATAAACTCTAACGCAACGCCACAACGCACGCAAAGTAGCCACTTCAGTTGATATTCACCATTTCCAGCATAGCAATGGGATCTACAATGAGTAGATGGTGAATCTACCTACGATCTACGATGAGTAGATTTTGGGGGCTGAAAAACTGAATATCTCCTGAAGTGTACAGATTAAAGGAGAATGAAGGAGGTGGGATGTGAGCAGAAGATACCTTTTGAGGCCTTTCAGGCACATATCGCTGTTGGCGTACGACGACAGTGCTGAAATTTGACAGGGTTTCTGTGCGGATAAACACGATGTTTCCAGCGCTGTCCTACAGAGATTCAGGACCTCTGTTCTGTCAGAGCCTACTTAGAGGCCTAAACCTGCTTATCAGCCATGCACACAACCAAAATGACGACTTTGTGAACTGGGGTCAGCTCATTCAGCTTCCTCTATTACGTTTTGCCATTGTGGGTTATAGAATTTAGCATCTGGGTAAATGCGTGCGTAAAACAATGGTTCAGAGCAAGCCTTTAATATGATTACTTTGAGGTCCTGGATTAAGCATTCCCCAAAGATGAAACCAAATTGGCATGACAGAAATAAACCACATAAATAAAATCTCAGCCCTGCAGGGAACCCGCAAGCGTTCCTACCTACAGAACATTTTCATTTCTTATTGAGGAAAATGCCATTGCATTAGCATACAAAATTATATTTTCCAGGTATAAACAAAAATGTTATCGATACAGAACGTTTCATTTGGCTGGAAGGAAAATCAAACTATTGGGTATAAGACGTGCCAAGAAAAGTAATCAATAGAGGGGGGCATTTTTAATCAGTACAGCATCCGGTAAAGATGGTCAAAGAGGAAAATAAAGATCATAGTTGACAACAAGAGAATGGAGAGAAATAGGATCTTTGATGGCCGGTGATCTTGTCCTAAACTCGATACCAAAAAACCCACTTAACTCACTGCAATAGGCAAGATAATCATTTAGAAAAGAATTCTCCATATTGACACAATTACATAACATGTCTGGGAAATAGAAGGTCTCATTTGATTTTAAAATGCCAAATTAGAAAACATCTCCCAGAGTTGACCAATCAGCAGCTCTCATTGCTGACCAATGAGCTTCTAGTATGGGTTACTTATTGTTTGCGACCTTTTCTGCTTCCATACGTTTTGGGATATATGCCATAAGAACGTGCCGCTGCGCTTCTTAAAGAAGGTAAAGTTCTTTCTTGACCACTAAATTGCTATCCTTTAATACACAGGCTATATTAAGGGTTGCCAACTCACACACACCCTGACACACCCTCTCTTTCTCTCTCTCACACACACACACACACACACACACAACGGTGTAATCCTTCTCATCCCGCACGCCCAGAAATCACACGCCTCTCGTGACGTAAAGTGCCATTTTTACAGAAATGGTGGACATTCAGAAGCCTTATAGTATTTGCTGTTACTATCTTGGCGCACGGTATTTTAGCAAGATGTCCATGCTGCACAGTTATGTTATGCAATACATGCTGCACAGTTATGTTATGCAGTACATGCTGCACAGTTATGTTATGCAGTACATGCTGCACAGTTATGTTCCAATTACAGGGCATTTATTATGATTTTAACTGTGGACAGTAAAGTTTTGTAGAGTTTCTTGTATACATTCCTTTGCTGTGTTCACCAAAAAAAAGAATAAATAAATAAAGTCTGTATACAGTGTGTCCCTCAGGACACATTTAAGGTGAAGCGACTTTATGAGGGTTATATTTAAAAGCACCAGACGAGGTGTGGACTGGCCCAGGGTCTCATTTGCTTCCCATGTTTTTGATAAGGAGTTCTGTGATTCTGTTGCCAACAATTTGGCGATCCTGTCCTCGGCCCTTCCTGAGTCCTAGCTGGAATGAAGAAATCCCCCCGAAAGAGTGACGATAGGCTATTGTGTTCTTAATCCACCAAGACATTCATAATGTTGATGCAGTCCTTCATCAGTTTAATAAATCGTCCCATCTTTATTAAAACAGCCCCCTCCTATCCAGGAACATCGTGGGTGGGATCACCTATCTGAGAGGCAACCTAAATAACAAAATATTTTGAGGGATAAAGCAATATTAATTTTACCCTAGCAACATCACAGCTTTGTAATAAAAACATTAAACTAGTTGCTATGTGAACTGGCAGCCCACAGTTCACAGCATATGGCAGAAGCATGATTTCTATTCGTCCACCACCTCACACCAAGACATTAGTTCACCAATCACTGCACCCTTGGTCATCTCCAAATGCCCAATTATTCACATTCAGCCACTTCAAGTGAAGTTAGACCAGTTATTGAATCATTACACCCTCAGACGTGCACGCTGTGTGCAACAGAGCTGCCTAGAATTTAGCACTGATTAATTCAGCTAGATGTTAGGGATACTGATTTGCAATTAATTTAAATGAAAGCACTCTGGGACAAACTTTATAGAGCTGCATGACTTTTTTGCTCTTAAATGTGGGTGAGCTGCTCCAACTTATTGCTGATTTGTTGGTTAATACCTTAATCCGCAGTAACTAAGAGTCGTGGCCATTTAAAGGGTTTGATGGTAATGGGATAGGTCAGGTCAAGTATCTTGCTAAAGGCTGTAACTGCAGGACATCTCCAGAGGTTTGAGACAGCCCACCTTCATATTTAGAAGGGTCGGTGACCTTAACCACTATGCTAACCACTGTCACCTACAGGCCACCCTTGCAAGAAAACCCAATCAATTGAAAAGAGGTACATTAGCCATGCCCAGGAGGAAACCAGGGAGATATACATCACCCCATCAACGGTCAGCAGAAATATGATTTTTAATAATTGAACAGGAAATCTCTAAAGCTCACACAGCCCATGTGCTGTTGTTTTTGAGATGAGAAACCTTCAGTCAGGCATCCACATCACATGTTACAGTGTCAGGAACCAAAACTCATATAATCCGACGAAGAACTTTCATTAAATTTACAAAAAGTCAACAGAAAGGTTCTCAAAAAACGTATCCCGTGGACCAGATGAGTTTTGGAAATTTCTTCTTGAGCCTACGTCTTCCCTTTTTTTAATGACAAAACCCACAGTTCTCTTTACAGAAATCGCTGCCCCCCACCCCCAGAGTCATTGTTGATCATAAACATTGCTCGCATCCACACAAAATAATTTTCAAACACGCGTAACAGACATATGTGGTCTGGCAGGCATGAACTGAGCACCAGTGACGTTGGGCAAGACCGTTTTTTTTTTTACAGTCCACACAAAACAGCTGATTAGATGATGACGGCAAGAACCCCACGATGAAAACAACAAGCGAGACGACGGCACCGCGGCGGAGTCCGGGGCGCCGCCAGCCCGCCTCTCCCTGATGGTTTCTGGGTAATTGCAGAGCACGAAACGAGCGAGCGAAGCCTCCAGCTTGGCAGGAAAGCTCAGGCATGCTCAGGTCCTCCATGCCTCTCCAGCAGGGCTCGGACGCACCACTGGCATAGGCCACTGCCCGGCAGCGGATCCATTCGCCACGACACTGGACCCACTGGTGGAAAAAGTACAGGTTTGTTACAGGATCGTTAAGAACAATGCGTGCGCAGACCATCAGGGGAGTGGGGTGGGGGGCAGTCGTGCTTGGGCCTAGTGTGAGCATGCCCATACCTCGGGGGGCGCATGCAAATGCATGGCTTGAGTGAGGCTAACCAGGTTATATGATGCATCAAGGTCAGGGACGTTTAAAAGTAGAGACTTCCTTAGCTGGGTGATTGGGGCACACTGGGCAGGTAGGTGTATGCTCGATGTGTCGGGTGGTGTTTCCTGCAAAGAAGACACTCCAAGCAAACTTAGGCTCCATGCTTCCTTCTCAGACAAGATGCACAGTGTCCTCGACGCTCACCTTGTTTAATGCCAGTCATCTATTTATTTCTGACGGAGCACTTTTTAAAAAGTCAGAAAAAATGGTTTTATTGGGTTTACTGGAAATGATTTTATCTACTTTACTGGAACTGGAACGAAAAATGCACCCTTTCACCAATGGATCATCAAAATGAGCCATATTTCTTAGCTAATACTTAATAAAAAAAAAAGAAGAAAAAAAATGTTTGCTATTAGAAATCCTTCTTGAACTCAGATGTTTTTTTTTTTCTTTCTTGTGAAACAAATTTCTCATCAAAAACCTGCTTTGAGGATGAGGATCTGTCCTCGCTGCCCTCTGCTTAGAATAATCCACTGGCGTGTTAGGGGGTCTCTCTCTCTGAATCAGCTTGGTCTCTAACCCTTGCTTTATCAAGCCCCTTTCCTTTGCTCGCATATTACTGTAAGCCTCTCTTCTCCATACATGTGATCGAGGGACATCTTCTGTTTCAAATCTTTTTCAGTGAGGCTTTGAGATAGAGAGTTTTCATCCTCGTCGCCTCCTTCATTTATTTAAATAATAAGCCAGTCTGGTTTATTTCCCTCGATAACTGAGCATTAATTTCCTAATGACTGAGCTGACACCATGCTGGGCGACCACAGAGGGCGCTACCCTACACAGCAACAGAAACACATCCAATTCCTCCAACGTAAATATGTCGACATGTAGTACATTACTACATAATCTTCAGCTCACCCCACCTGCAATATACAGTATCATTTTCCTTGCAGACATTTCTGAAAAAACAGAAGGACAAATTGCATTGATGAGCAGATGGCGGCCAGATTGAAGTTTGCTGCTGGAGGTGTGATTCCTTCTCTTAGCTTTGCACTCCCAGAGTAATCTTGGAGTGTCCGCACTACGGTAACTACCTGGTGACTGTGTAGGCTTTCTGCCTTTGGCATCCGCAACAAATAAACAAACAAACAAAAGTTTACATAACTCCGTACTACGTACTCGGCTCCCAGAAGTTTACTGGATTTTGGAGGACCTTTTTGGTAAAGCGCCATCTTGGACGCCGTTCACGAGCTACGTCATGGACCCTTGGAAGATTTGCTGATTGTGCTTGTCAAAGCCAGCTGAACTCGGCACATAACAATAACGGTGATATACTGTATATGACAAAACCTGTATTTTCCATTACATTTTTTTTTCATTGTTTTTTTTCCGTCCCCCCCAACCCAGCCGTAGGTATAGCAGGACCGAAAACAATCCAAGCTCTAAAGTTATTATGAAGCCATTACAGTGTATCATCATTGCAATTTAATGATTTTTGGCTGTAATATCTTTTCATCCATCCATCCATCTATCGGGTCGTGGGAGGGGAGGGGGGCGTAGGGGGCTGGAACCTTGTAATAATTCTGCTCTTATTATTTCACATCATAAAATGAGGTGTGCGGTTCATTCCACTCCACTAAGTCCATAAAGCAACCCTGGAGAAACAGCCCCCCACCCCCCCCGAAAACTGCAGTGCCAATCAACGGGACAATAAATACAGACGGTAACCGACAGAAACCCATCATTTGCCCCCCGCGATCATCCCACGTGTAGAGCAAAGCTGTAAAGTGTGGCAGTAAGGAGGCATTCGTAATAAACTGGGGGGTGGATTGGCGGATTGGAGAGGGCATCTGGCCAGCGGGGGGGGCGGGTGTAGTCAGCGACCCCCGCTGTGCCCTTTCGAAACCGGGTCACTCACTCGTGACGTCCTGCTTGACTCCAGCCCTTTGATCACAGATTAATTCCATTTCTTTTAATAGACAGAAGGCAGCTTCCTCTCCTGAAGAGCTGGAGATCTGGAGAATCTGGGAAAATTAAGTTGGAATAAACGTGACCCAAGTTTTAGCGACGTGGATTTTTTCTTATGGTTTTGTTTTGTTCAGATGCTACCTGCCTTTAACATAAGAAAAAAGAAAAAAAAAAGCCTAAAATAAAATACTGTGCAAACCAAAGATCGATAACCTGTAAGATGCCAAAATGAAACAATGGAAACTTAAAGAATGCAAAAGTTAAAATAACCTCCCTAGATTCTCGTAGCAGAAAAATGTACGGCTGTTCTCATGTCAGCGGGTCGGTTCTCCTACATTACTCTTGTCATCTGCCTCGCAAATCCTGAGCGATGCCGACATAATTCAGAAAAACACAGACCCTCCTCGTTGAACGTCGACTCTCAGAAAACCTTTAAATGAATTACTTTTTTATGCCGGAGATCCCAAAAGGACCGGGCCAGACTTGATAAGTGAGTTAGACGTGCCTGCTGTGTTCACAACACATGTCGTCCACATGACAACATGAAAAAAAATTACAAAGACTTTCAAGGTCAACAAATTCTTACGGCTGTCACGAAACCATATACGATTTCCTTTCAGGCCGCTCGTGAAAATAGGATTCAGAGGAAATCATATCCGTTTGATGTGCTCATTTAAACTTGTGCGTCGTTTCATGCGGTTCCATTAAAATTCTGAGCCGGCAAGGTGGAGACCACTTCTGTTCATGTTTACTGAAAAGGTTTTATGAAAATCAAAGGTGTAAATCTCTTTTGGTCCATCAGGTTATGTTAAACGACAACGATAAAAAAAAAAATCTGTTATCCCTGGAAAATCACAGGTGTGCGCTAAAGTAAGATGGAAGATTTCGATCCTTTGGAGCCAGTGGCCATGCTTTGGGGGGGGGGGAACAGGAATAAGAAACAAAATAAAAATGTAAGAAATTGGCCATTTACCTTCTCGTGACTGTCTGGTGGACTTTGGGTATCTGAGGCCAGCAGCAGACAGGAAGTGGCATCGCAGGGGTGACGAAGCGAGGTTTCCGGAAATGACCGTTTGGGTGTGAGGCTGGTGGGCTGGGGGGGGGGGGTGCAGAGGAAGGGGGTCCTGGATTGGATACAAGGCTGGATCTTCCATCTTTGATTCTCATATCTCTGTTACCCCCGACCAAAAACCACTCTGGCATGAAAATAGATATGGCATCTGGGGGGCATGTTAGATTGTTAGGGTATACATCTGACTCCATCCACAAGGACACATCACTATTTATTTTTATTTTTTGATGCCCGAGCTAACATCCTCCTCTGTGTCTTTGGCTTAGCAGCCTGTTTTATTAGGGACCTTCTTCATTAGCTGGAAAGGTTACTTGGGCTGTTGCAATATCTTGCCAGCCCGGGGTGGCGAGGCACAAATCCCTGGGCACACTGTGCTCCGGCACCCAGACGGGGAGGGGATGCTCTTCTCCTGCAGTGCTGTCCGCCCACGCAGGCTGGGGGAGGGGAGGGGAGGGGGAGATATCAGCCCAGAAACGTGTGCAAACAGCTGAACCTGAGATAATTATTTGGCGCTGATTCTCTCTCTCTCTCTCTCCTCCTCTCTTTCTGCCTCTCTCTCTCTCCCCGGATCGGTGACCAAACAGTGGCGACGGGTCCCCGTGAAAGGGCGATGCCTGGGAGAGCACGCCTGTTGTGCGCCCAGACAGATAAGGCCGTGTCCCACAGGATGCCCGGAATATTCTGTCTGGGAGGCTTGAGATTAAGCGAGTAGGATGACATCACGGACGCCCTGGCAATAATGAATCACGACCACCTTTTCTGCATTTTGAAACTGGTAAAAATTAGGAAAAAATAAATATACACCCCTTAAAAGTGCCTGAAAATTTCCCCAAGTTAATGATATAAATGTTACTATATATTAAGTATATTGTGGCTTTTTGACGATTGTAATTTTTTTTGCCATAGATAGTATAAGATATGACAAGATAACCTTTATTAAGCCCATTCTCCTGTCTGGTGATGGCATTTCACATCCAATTGACCAATGAAAAGATGTTTGAAGTCATCCGTTTAACTAATATTTATGTCATGGTATTTGTGATGGTTTTTGGTATGGATTATTTTACATCACTAACTTTACCAGCTTAATGCTGATAGCTGGGTAAATAGCTAACTAACATCCTTGTTAATTGTGAATATAATGTGAGATTAGTTTGCGTCTTTTTGCTCTGCCGACGACAATCCAAGCAAGTCCCTTTAAAGCCGCTCACTGACTGCTGTGTACAGACAGGTTTCTGTTTGTGCTGCTGCGCGAGTCTCATTACGTTGCTTTTGGTTCATTTTGTAAAGCAGTTTCTGAAAAAATGGATTGTTTAGCTTTGTTTTTCCCTATTACGATTAGCGCTGCTGCAGAGCTGATTCTAGGCTGGACTGGGGGGTGCTGGGCCAGGGGGGCAGAAGGCCGTGGAAGTCAAAGATATATGTAATCCTGGTGTGGCTGCCATCTTTTCAGGCTGAGTGACCCCCGTCCGCTCCCCTAAGCCCAGCCTAACTCGCCCCCCACAGCTGAGAGCAGATTTTTAAACTCTCTCCACCTGATGAGGGCAGACTGGGATAATTTTCCCTCCCCGGTGGATGCTGGAAAGGGGCGGGTGGCCGCTCCCTGCCTCGCATCGCCGCTCCACGGCGGCTGGAGATCTGTTCCGCCAGCTCTCCGGCACGCCGTGATAGTACTGGGGCTGGAGACTCTGGCTGTGCTGAATGTCACTGAGTGCCGACGCTCAACAGTCTTGCTCATGTAAATTGAAATGGATGAAATTGGGGAAGGGGGAGCGCTGGGCCAGAAGGGAGCGGATGAGGGAATCTGGAGATCGCCACGCTCTAGGAGGCGACGTCACCATCTACTGCATGGCCTACGAGTAAGCGGGCATGCAGAAATGACCGCTCCTCGGTGACCTACCGACCATGAAACCTCACCCCGTTTGGTCAGTGGCACACAGGTGGCCTGGGGCAGCCCTGATCGGGCCCGAGCCCTCAACACATCTCGCCTGGATTTGTCTCCATGCACAGGGTAAGGTGAAGGTGATGGGCAGTGGGGGGGGGGATGGTGTCTGCTTTTTTTTCGTGCCCCTCCCCTCCTGGCACCCCCCACCCCTCGCCTCGCCTCCCATCTGCTGTCTCTCCCAGTGCGGAGCTGTGATGCTCCCAAGTCACATTTACAATTCAATTACGCCCACGGAGGCCCTTCCTCCGCGCCGCTTCCAGGCCCCTTTCTGAGGACCGCCCACGCCTGGGGGGCAAGTGGCCCACTGACATTCTAAATCGCTGACTTAAGCCATGCCCCACAAGGACAAATTCAAGTACATTTACATTTTATATAGATACGCAGACAAATAGATAGATAGATAGATAGATAGACAGACAGACAAATAGATAGATAGATAGACAGACAGACAAATAGATAGATAGATAGATAGACACACACTGGGTGCCTTAAGAAGGACACAGGCATCAGGAATTTCTGAAAACATGTCAGTGAAGTACACGGTTACACATGCTAGATGTGTGCGTGTGGTTCTCAGACACGTTTCCTACATGCACACGCACAAATTCCACAGAGACCAGTAACGGAGATAAAATACAAGGGAAGAAGATAAATAAAATAAAATCAAGGCGCCCCAAACTGGGTACGCTGTGATCTTTTTTTTCTGATGGTTACTGGGGAAACAGTGAACCGCGTCTGATTCTGGGGATGTTTATAATTTAATTACCATCAAAGCTAAAAGGGGAGGGTGGTTTTTATGAAGGCGATGTGTCATTCGCATCTCCAGCAAGGCCGACGAGCGAAGGGTGGTGTGTGTGTGTAAGGGGGGGGGGTGAAGAGAGCATTTCACGCAGAACATTCCGGACATGGAGAAGTGCCATGGCACAGCCGCCTGCAGCCCCGTGTGGGGGGGGGCTGGTCTCGCTGGCGACAGCACACCGGCGCCTATCTGCCAAAAGCCCCCCCCCCCTCCTGTGCTGCGGCGGCGAGCTTTGGTGCGAGGTGACAGACCGCGGTAAAGAGCAGTAACGCGCGCGGCTCTCTACCCGCGCGTACGCTCACGGTGCCAGCAGCACCTTCCCGCGAAATCGCCTGCACAATCCCAACGCCAAATGTCATAATGACAGCAATTAGATTTTTTAATAAAAAAAGGCTCGATTCACTTAATATTTCGTGTCAGGCCGCTCTGTCATTAATATAAATGACAGACCTGGCAACATCTTTGTGAAGCATTTTCTTGCGGCTAAATAGTCTGCTCGCTCACGGAGCATTTATACAGCAGCACCTGAACCGGGAAACAATTGAATCATAATTACGAGCAAATCACATAAAGACATTTTTTGCTGCACCGATATAACCTTGTGACATTTCTGCTGGGGAACTAATTTAATCACACAGGCATCTTTAAACTAATTCTTCCCGCAAAGTCGTCCTGCTGACAAACAACGTCAGACAAAGTGACATGTGCATAAAGTCAAATGTAAAAAAAATAAAAAAAAAAGAGAGAAAAAACTAATTACGGCTTTGAGGGTTAGACGTGAGATTTATTAGATCACCTAGATCAACATTGCCTCTCAGGCCGCGAGATTACGAGCTGAAGGCGTCGTTAAGCACGGCGGATTTTAAAAGTGAATTTCATTATATTTTGCCTGATTTAAGGGGACCTGTTCACACACAAAGTCTGCATTCCGTTACCACGGCTAGGGTCCGCCAAACTTCCCCTTCCTGTTTTCAGAGCTCTAACATTAACATACCAACTCCACAGAAATAGGTTAGTCTTTAACTACAAATGGCCTGGACACCCCCCCAGCCGCTTAACGCTCCAGCAAAGCTTGTTTCAGGCTCATATAACGCTCAAAGGCCCAAGTGAGTTTGGCTAACCTGTTTGTCTCAAACAACGCAGCTTTTCACACCCCACCGAGAACAGCCCCAAGATGTGTCCCACAAATCCAAACTCTTTCGCTTTCCATTTCCACAACATTCTATAAAATCAGCTGTTTTTACAGTCATCCACGATACAGCTCCTGTCCCTAAGTATTCCTCAAAAGCTTAGGCTCATTTTATGAAAGGCACTATATATATAAAAAGGAATTCAACTGAACTTCATTTGCCAGAGTCTAACTGTAAATATTAGTCCCATAAATGGTTGCCATGTGGCTAGATAGGTTGCTGGTTGCCAGGAAGCTTGAACACTTTTGCATGTGTTGGTTTATACTGCCAGAGCCCTTTGCTGAAGTAATTATCGACCCATCGAGCAGCTGATTAGCTGCATCAGGTGTGCTGGCGGTGGAACATTCCGGAGATGTGAAGCAGCTGCGGCTCGCTAAGGAGAACGGGCCCGCAGAAGCTGCCGCCCAGTACGGCGCGCTGTTGCCTGGACCTCGTCTCGGCCACTAATTGCGTTATTGAAGTTGTTAGCTGGGCAGCAAGTTGTCTCAGCTGGCATTGAGCGAAAACAAAAAAATCCTTTTTTACTTGTCATTTGAAACACTTATAAAGACACAACTGCCACAAAACGCTCACACATAGCTCTGTTAAACTGCTTTTGAATTGTTTTCTGTGTTATTTCTCTTGTCTCTGCACTGTGACTTCCTCAATGTGCCACATTCATCATCGCGAACCCGAAACTGCTTTCTGAGACGTCGACGCTCCTTTTAAGAATGGAAACGGACGGCGCTCGCCGGATTTGAAGCTTGCAGCAAGATTCGAAATTGCTTTCTCAAGACTCTGTGAGGAGCCTAATTACATTGTTACATCCTAAATATTTTTCTGGAATGGTTACGTATAAAACACTTCAAAAAAGCTGGCTTAAATTGAACACTGGCACCTGTTTAAAAAAATCTTCGAGGGAATGGGTTTTATAGAAAACAATTGTGTACTAGCGAGCATCGCTTTGGCTAAGCTGTTAGTGTTTGTGCTCAGACCAGATTTTGCTGTCCAGGTAAACCAACGAGTCTAAATTAATGCATAAAGATGTGTGGTTGCGCAGTGCTGGAATCAAACTGGATTTGCCTTTTCTGGGGCCCTGCACAAAGCTTTACCTCTACCAAGAAAACTGATGAACACATCCCCTGCAATGCGAGTAATTTGGGGGGCCATAGGCAACTGCCTATCTTTCTGCCCGCACAAAAACATTTTATTCTGATGTTTTTACTTTGTTTGCATTTTTTTAGTGTCATTTTGTGTAATTATTCTTATTTGTAAACTATATTTAAATATATTTTTCATGACTCTGGGCCTAGTTTGCCTGTGCCTCGACCCAGCATTGGGGGGTGGGGACTGCATTCCTGGGATGAACCCACTAGGACCCTCACTGGATGACTGACCGGTCGCTCAGTTAGATATGCCAGCGGGGGTAGGAGGAGAGCAGCGGGGGGTCAGGGGTAGCGGTCGCGCTTGTCCTCAGCAAGAGGCTGGCCGGTTACACCAAGGAGGACATGAGAATATAGCAAATGGTTGTCTTTACGCAGGGAGATCTTCGGAAGATGGATGGAATGGTCAGCATTTTGAGGCAATGACAGTGTAATTACTGTCAGGAGCTTGGGAAGCGTCTCTGAGTTCATGTAAAAGCGCTATATAAATAAAATGTATTATTATTATTATTATTAAATTAAAACAAATGGAGAAATACGGATTTCAGAATGAGAATGTACCGAGTCATAGCTAACCAAAGAGATTGTGACCTGCAATGTACACGCTGTGGAATAATTTATCAATACAGGTAGTCCCTGACTTACGATGGAGATCCCATCGTAACTTGAAAATATTGAAAAATATTCAGATGGGCCTTGAAACACCGAAAACACAGAAAAAATACGCGGCCTAGCACAGAGACAGCTGAACTCTGTCGATCGCTGGTGAGAGTGAGGCATCTCACAAGGCGGGAGATGTGTGCGCCCCAACTTATCATACGTTTGCCTGCCGTGCAAAACTTAAAATATTTTTACAATTTTGTCGTATTGATATCATCATTGTAAGATTGGAAAATCGTAAGTCGAACCATGGCAACTCAGGGACCATCTGTGAACAGGGGTGGCATGGTAGGTAGATGTTACCTGAGTTACTGCTACTGCTTCCCACAGTCCAAAGACATGTGATTAGGCTAAATGGTACCTCTAAGTTGCCCATAGCGTTTAATTGTGTGTTAGTCGTGCGATGGACTGGCATCCCAGACAGGGTGTTGCAGTCTTGATCAAGATGAGCACTTGGAAGATGGACGGCAGACTGGCGTGGCCTTGGAGGACACGCTCTCCTGGTTCCTTCACGTTTTATTACTCTTCTTGCAGTGCAGCAGATGTGATGAATCAGTCGCCTATCATACAGGGTCACTTCCCGAATTCACTGCTAGCTACAGACTCCACCATCGCCTTGGTATGTCTCCTGGCTGCCTGTGAACTGCCACAGAGGTGGGGCCTAAAATCATGGCTACTGAAGGTTATCTCAGCCAAGTTGGTGCCTGGACATTAGCTCTACTCGCAGCGCCGAGTCTCTAGGGCAGCTTTCCACTATAATTAGCAAGGGGGTTATGAGAGTGATGGGGGTTATGGTAAAGTAATCAGATAATGGTCTCTGAAGCACAGGTCTCCAGTCCAGTAGAAGTTCACCCACTAGAGTCTTCGAGTACCTGGTCCAGTCATTTGTCAAGTCCAGCTTCACTATTGGGATCTTAATCCTAAATCTGTGGCATGTAAGAGCAAATTTAAGCCACTTTTTTGTTGTGTGTTGGTTCCTATTTGGAGACTGTGGTTCTTGTTATGGACCAAAGTATCTCCTTGGTAGTGTGGGAGTACAAGGCCTAAGCATGGATGCTCTGCTCAGTCTCGGCTGAGTTTTGCTCCCTGGATTGACCCCAAGGCTTATTTTTTTCTGTTAAATGGTGAACTGGCAAATAAAAACCTTCCATATCACCAAAAGTAGATCCCCCTCACCACCACTGACCGCCCCCCCCATGTGTACAAAATGAGTAAAAACCCTTCTTGTGCATACAACATTGCCCAAAAGAGATAAGTCTGCCAAACGGCTTCATAGATCATTGTAACGTTTACACAGGAAACAGGAAGTCGCCCCCCTAATCCATGGCCAAAGTGACAATTCACATGACGGCCAACATCCTAACTGTTAGCTTTTTGCTAACTTTGACTTCTCCGGGAATGTGGCACTCTTAGTGTTAAGTGTGCAGACTAACTTTCTGATTTGCTGATTATTCTTGTTTATTTTTAATGTCATAAGAATAGCGTTAGCAGGGCATTGCATGGTAACTGGCGATAAGGCCGAGCCAGCGATAGAAGAAAGGAATACTTTGTGATTCCATGTGTGTACGATGCACGTGCTATATATAGAAATGAAGCCATTAATGTGTTAGCTATAATTTCCTGTTGAAAAGCATGGATTATCTCGTTGCGTTTTGTGGAATTGCGGCCTTAAAAATAAGCACAGAGGATTAAAAATTTACTCTAGAATACTTATAGTCCGTTATGAGAGCATGCATTATGTTTTTTCTGTATTTCTGTTAAAGACGATAACACAGAATTCAAAGGTACTTGTCAGTTAAGTACCAGACGTGTTAAGATTTTGAGAGCGCAATACAATGTCTTTTAGGCTTCAAAATGTAACATTAAGCTATTTGCTCACTAAATCTCCTTAACCTCCCTTAGTAGCCATTTGGACCAGAGATCAGGGAATTTCCGACGACCCGATTCATTTTCTCGTCAATCAATAAATCCATTTTCCAAATAAAGCTAGCTGGTGGTGCTGTTAATCACATGTTTAGATTGTCGTGGGTAGGATTATTACCCCCCGCTACATGTCCTGCACCACTTAGGAAATTAGGAACACTCGGGGAGAGAGCTGGGATGTCATTAACCCCAAGAATAAATGTCGAGGCACCTTAATTAACAAGGAGTCCAGAAGAGTGATGGTGTTTCTGCTTGTGTTTAAGAAGATCGGAGGTCCCCACTCCTCTCTGGATCAATTGCCATAGATTTTTTTTTTCCTTCAGCACACGCCCCCTCGAATCCTGGCAACTTGACGGTTCTGTAATCGGAGGCATTTTGCTTCTTTGACCTCTGAGTCGCTATGAAGCGTTCCCAGAGTTATCTGTACCTTTCTGCAGTGTTGGATTTACCATTCTTATCTTAGCTGGGATGCTTGCGTGTCACTTCCTGTGTCGGCCTGGGCCTTCATCCGGAACCTCTCAGAAGTCTCGCTAATGTATTGGGGGTTTGGGGGAGTTGTTCGTGAGTCTCCGCTGTACTGCCGTAAGCCCCTCCCTCGCAGAGTCGGATCTGCTGCAGCAAAGCCCCTTTTTTCAGCTTCTGATCTTCTTCAGGTGCTGCGCTAGTGTCAGAGAGCCAGAGACAGCAGGGAGGCACCAGACACAGTGGGGAAAATGGATGGGGGGGTGAGTGGAGGTGAGGACTGTATCT
>JAODKN010000027.1:15825221-15835818 GCA_026774425.1 Petrocephalus zakoni
GTTAAAAATTTATCTACTTCCTTTTTTTGGTCCATCCCGTAATCCCCCCCCCCCCGCCTGCTCGCCCCCGCCTCCATTTGGGCTTGTTTACCAGGCAAGCCAAGTGTAACTAAAGAAAATTCCCACAGCCAGAGGTGGGATTTAAGGGGGAGTCACGGGAGGGGGTGAGGCAGCATTACTTAAAGCAGGAACCCACCTTCCTCAGCGCCCCCCCCCCAAGGTTTAATTATCATGTGCAGCCTAGTGTGGATGAAATGGTGGAGATTCTCACACTGACACCCATGTGGGGACTGAACAAGTGCTTCTTTAAGAGGAAAAAAAAAATACAGTGTCTGGCTTTAATCGGCAGTAATGCTTTAATTACAGATTTACCATGGCTAATCCACGCTGATATGTAAATCGCAGATTAATGTGTGGTATACTTTTCTACCACCATGCCGTATATATAGGATGTGTAGGTCGGGTGCTTGGCCCAGGCGGCCTGCCTTTGAGGAAAAGGATCCCACATCCCATTATGTCCCACATTAAGACGTCATAAGGTGGGAAAACAGGGGCGGAGGAGGTACCATGACCAGGGTGAAGCTTTCGGGATTGGTTATAATCTTCCAGGAGAAGCTCCTTGGCACGATTTGATTAGCAGAACATATATATTTAATATACGCTCATCTATAGATTATATACACATCTATTTTCAAGAGGTGCTCATTCAGGCTGGGAAATGTTGTATGTCCCCCTAGGAGTGCCGCTGCGCAGGTCACCTGACCACCGGGTAGATGCACATGTAAGCGGAGTGCGGAGTAAAGTAGCCGATTCGGATGCAGGATTAAAGCAGAATGCACAGAATAAGCAAAAAGCAGAGGAGGACCGTCGCTGGATTCGAACCCCAAACCCTGCAGGCGCACTGCTGAAAAGGCTTGATCGGGGAAGCCAGAATACTCCCCCCCGGCTGAATCTGAAAATGATAAAATGGGACATGAGGGAATGACTGAAACTGAGGTAGAGAGCGGGGGGGGCGCCTCGACAGGCTGTCCTTAGTGACTAGCCTGCCATTTTAATGGGAAAAAGACAAAAAATAACAAGCAAATAAATAAATAAGACAGCACGGTGTTAGCGGCGGGAGTCGTCACCGCAGCGGCTCGGATGTTCTCCGCGGGGCCCGGCATGACTGATCGGCAGAAGGAAAACAGCTCCTCAGCCTCCCAGTGGGCCTCCCTGCCGGTGCCACACAATGGAAGGGAGAGCAGGGAAAATATATATACTGCAAAATAAATGATTTATGCCATTTGCTGGATATGTAGGCCCTTCCTGCTCCAGTGAAGGAACACAGCTGTAGATGGCTGTATGATTGTACGGCTTTGTGCTATGAAAAGGTGCCTGTTTTGGAACAGGAACACACATATGTGTCTTAGACACGGGTGTGGCTTACAGAGAGCTGAATAAATGATGGATCAGTGATTTAAAAACTCAGTAATTGTGGTATTACGTGGTACGTGTTCAGCAGGATAATAGGTCCAGAATCTTGAAATTAGAGTGACTGTAACACTGTGTGTGTGTGTGTGGGGGGGGGTTATCTGTACCGGGTGTTGTAAAATAAAATAATTGAACGCTGAAGCAAAAGGCCAGCAGCATCTTGTTTTGTCTGCTGTAATTTATGTGACTGTACCACGAGGATGTGAATTTCGCCTTCTTCATGACGTCTTCGGCGCATTCGGGCCCCTGCCACCAGGACTCCTGCCGGGTGGTCTCCCGCGGGGTAATTTTCCAGCACTGCTGGTTTGCCCCCGATAGGGTGCCGGTTAGGGAGGAGGGCCTTCATTTCCTTCTGTTATTGTAGAATCGTGGGGGGGGGCAGCAGGCAGGTGGTGGGGGGAAAGGTGACCGTAATGGTCTGCTGATCCTCTGTGGAGATGAAAAGGACCATAAACTCAGGAGATGGGAGCCACTGACCTCGCTTGCTGTTTTGGCAGAGTGCTGGAAGGGGCTCGGTTAACCTGGAGATGTGTCTAGGTTAACTGGGGTGTCTAGCAGGTTAAGTGACCATCCCATTTGGCCCAGCTGCACAGACTGGAAGAGAATGAAACTGACTAAGGAACAGTGGAGGAGGAAAGTAAAGATGAACAACATAATACAGTGTTTTCCATTCCGGTCCTCACGGACCCATAGCCAGTCCAGGTTTTTGCTCCCTCCCAGCTCCCAGCCAGACAGTTCACATTTTTGCTCCCTCTCCACTCTTTATTGGGAGCTGGGAGGGAGCAAAAGCATGGACTGTCTGTGGGTCCCCGAGGAACGGATTGGGAAACACTGACATAATCGAATATAATATCTCTCCATTTTCTAACTGCTTATGATATTCAGGGACACAGAGCATGTACAATACATGCTTGAAAATGACCTTCTGCCTGATCTGTTCTCAATGAACCAAAGTTATTTCACTCATAGGTATAAGGGCCAGTTATTAATTCAAGTATAATTAGAGAAGAAAAATTCAAATAAAAATACAAATGATAAACTAACAAAGCAGTACAAGTGGCATGCTTTTTCTGCTTCAAAGCACTACAAAAGGCAAATACCATGATTCAGAATGTACTTCTAATATTGTGCCAAGAAAAGATGCTTTTTGATTTGTTGATGCGGCTGTCCGTTACTGTGAAAGACTCCACCCACTGGGATCTTGCTGATGTAAATATTCACTGGGTCAGTAACTGGCAGGGACTTCCCGAATAGTGGGCTAGCTGCTTTGGGACAGGCCAATCATGTGAGGTGGCTACACCGTGTCATGTCTTCTCTGGGAAAACAGGGGTTCTGTGTTGTTGAAAATCCTGGGCCTGTCTTCTTATTCTGGAGCTTAATTCCATGTGGTAGCACATGAGGACTGGTCACACTGAACTGGCAAGCAAGACGTGGCTTGGCTTGCAGTGACCCGCAAGTAGGACACCGTAAGGTGCAATCTGTCGAGGTGGGAAAAGAGGCCCATCTGCAGTGTCCCGGGTTCGAATATCACCCATGGGACACGTGAGAAGCGACTGAAGCTGGGTTTATCTGTATTATCATGGGGGCAGTGTGTGACCCAGCAGGGTCGGCAGAGTGATCCCTGGGTATCTCTCGAAAGAGTAGGGGGGTACCAGATGCCCTGGCTAATTGCCAACTGAGGCCCTATCAGATCTGGCGTCCCAATCATCCCCTATATCTAACTGGTGAATTCTCTCCTGCCCCTTCACCACCTTAGCTACTGTGTGGTGACCGTACTGGTACAGAATGGCTGCCATCACATCATCCAGCTGGGTGCTACATAGTGGTGGTGGCTGAAGTGGCTCCCCATTGGTTCTGTAAAAGCGGCTCCCCATTGGTTCTGTAAAAGCGGCCCCCCATTGGTTCTGTAAAAGCCCCCCCCCCCCATTGGTTCTGTAAAAGCGGCTCCCCATTGGTTCTGTAAAAGCAGCCCCCCATTGGTTCTGTAAAAGCGGCTCCCCATTGGTTCTGTAAAAGTAGCTCCCCATTGGTTCTGTAAAGCGCTTTGGGTGTCTTGAAAAGGGCCTTATAAATGTAACATTCATTCAAGATTGTGTGACAATCCATTACTACGTTGTTTAAACAAAATATGAAATGGTTAGTGAAACAGGGAAGAGGGAGAGAGAGCATGTGACATCGCTTTCTGAAAAATGTGCCTCGCTTTGGATGAAAACATAAATAAATAAAATATAAATGCACTTTAATGGGAATCGCTGAGCCTCCTGTTAATGATGTCTAATTATTCCTATATGGGTCTCTCCCGAGTTTGATGGCAATGTTGCCCTGACAAACAGAGAAGCTTTAAGCTCAGAGTCTGATACACACATCACACCTGCTGAAAACAAATAAGGAGAATCCGCCATTTGTCTGCTCGCACTTAATAGATAAATGATCCATTCGACAAGTCGGAATATGGGAGGAAAAAGAGGTATTCTGGTATTTAGCTTAACGATAAGCCGTAAGTCCTCCCCCGACTCAGAGGCCGTCAAATGTCCTGAAAATGTCCTGAAAGTGCTGTTCATGACACCCGCAATTTTCATGATGGCCTGTGCCCCAGAGCTGCTCTGCTGATTGGCTCACGGGAACGAGATTCTTCTACACATGCCTTCGATAAAAATGGCACGTCGAGAGAGGTGGCATTTTGCTTCGTGAAGCATATTGCAAAAAACAAAAAAACTAAACAGAAGATTGCGCATGCTTGGTTTGGAAGTCTAAGGACTCATGCTGGATGGCTTATCACCTTTGGCTCAGTTGTAGTGCGTTATGAGAATCGGGAAAAATGTCCACCCCCTCGCCCCACCCCCCACCCTGTCTGCTGAATCAGAGACCATTAAAAAGAACCAGTCATGGGAGATGTGTCACCAGTTTACAGGGATGCCCTCGCAGAACAGTTAAAGGAATTCATTTCCATACACTGGCCTCTGGTGTTTCACAATAGTTTGGCCTAAAGGTAATTGGCTGACCATATCGTGGCACAGCTATAGAGACCCCCCCCCCTTCTCCCCAAAGGTGGCATCATCCGGAGGGAGGGAAAAACAGGAAATGGATGAATGACTCCCTTTCAGCTTTTCTCATCCTGTGTCGAAGGCTCCTATTGCTTGGAGCCGCGTGTGAATTTGGGAAGTTTCCATACAAAGTCTCCTCGAGGTTTAATTAAAGTAACTTCTTTTTAGAAATGAGACCAGTCCACTGCGTGGCAGGAGGCCTGACATTCTCCCGATTCCTGTCTTGCGTCTCCCATCTGTTTTGGAAACTTGTGGTCGGTAAAGTGTCAGGGCGTTGACTCGGCCGTGATTGGCCAACTAGCCCTGCCAATGGGTGCACGTCCCACTCTGTCGGTCCCACATAATAGATAACCGTTCCAAGCTCTGAGGGATCGTCAAGACTTCTGCTTGTGTTTTTTTTTTTTTTTTAGGTAACTCATAATTACAAGTGAAGTCACGCCCGACTCTTCAAGGCTTTTCTGGGTAGCGGGAGGTGTATTGTCATGGTAGCTAAAATGCCTGGACATTTTATTTCTAGTGCTAAAAATGAGTTCCCTAAAATCAGATGGAGACATCTCTTCACATGAATATGCACAGCTATCATCAGTATATATTATGATTGTGACACTTTGGTGTAAGATAATGACCGGACTTGGGGGGTGTAAAACAGCCAATGAATCATCACTCCAACAAGACAAAAACCCAGGATGGGCAAAGTGTGTGGGCTTAATCATTATAATTTAAAAAATGCGGACGAACACTCTTCATTTACAAAAACGAAAAGTGCTTGTTTGTTTGTTTGTTTGTTTGTAGTGAGTGTACCTGTGGCTTGCAGATTTGTCCCCGTTTTTATTAGATTGTCCTGCTCCAAGTTGTGACAACTGAAGAGAAAATTTGCACAGGATGCATTTTCCAGAAAATTTGCATGAGGTGTGAGGAAATATGCTGTCCAATCAGACACCTGACAGCATGACCCCAGCTAGCGGGTGGACAGCCACTTCCGTGCATCGTGGGTATGAAGCATGCGCAACTTTTTTAAAGCCACATGATCAGAGACAGTCAGAACAGACGGGGGGAGTAACATACATGAGACATAAGTGCAGACCCCCCCCCACAGGCCGTATGCCCTCCTCTTCCTATTGTATTTCCCAGTCACATACAAACAAACTTGCAATAGAATTAAATCCAGCGAGTGGTGACTTCCCCCAACAGCCACCATACTTGTCGCATTTGACGAGATGCGAGTCGCACATGTACGGCACGAGTCATGCCGGCTGCACCCTGAAAACTGTGGGACATGGCACTTAAAGCCATAGACAACAGGAAGGAAGAAGCCGATGCGAATTAATTAAGTCCTAAAATGCCACTAATATTTATTGCTCTTTGTAAAAGCGGCACGAAACATTTAACGTTCTTTTAGCGTTTTTCTGCTTTGCCGATTGCAAAGTTACAGCTGTACAACTACAACTCTATAACTGTAACGTTAATACTGTACTGTTAAGAATAATAATAAAAATAATTATTATAATGACGGTGATGATTAATAATGAGTCTGCTATGTGTCTGCTGAAGTTATAAAAATTTGCTAAATATCCACAATGAAATTGCACGGATTTTCTGGCTCTTACACCCATTTTTCCACCATTGGCGGTAAAGCCTCTGCTCCAGCCTTTCTATATGCATTTATAAATGTCTGTATTTCTCCTGTCTCTGTATTAGACTCCCCAGGTTCTGTTCTGTCGCATAACAGTAACAACTGTCAGTATTTTTATAGGGATAATCAATTTTTATAGGGATAATCGCAAGTAAATTGCATATGACTGTTTCACAGGCAGTGCTGCAGGACAGCAACAGGAGACTTACGCCAACGGCTTTTTTGATTATCATCATAAAATTCTTATCTCCGTGGATAACCGGTGCTTGCTGGCGGCAGGGTGGCACTCCGCTGGCTGTGCACGTCCCGCCGCGGTTTGCAAGGTGCTGCAGCCAATCACGGTAAAGTGCCAAAGTGCCAGAATGCTGCTGCGGACGCTTCTGATGAAGCAGCAGAGGGTACCAGTCCTACACCCACCCACCCATCTCCCAGCTGCTTCTCATCAAGTGGATTGGGGGGGGGGGGGTCTAGCCTATCCCAGCCAGCTTAGACCACTAGACTGGGGACAGTACATCACAGGCCACGCACAAATATCCTGCGCTCTGGGCAGTTTACAAGCGCAAAACAGAGCATACAAACTATTTAAAAATGTGTTTAATTGCCTGCAAAATTATCTTCGTTAAGCGGCTTGGGAATCACCTCTCGCTATCCTCCGCAGTCAAACCACATCGTTACTGCACCCCCCCGCCCCCCGCCCCCCCCGCAGGCAGACAGCACTTAAACAAGGAAACGTCCAAAGTGGGCCAAGAAGAGCTTGGGTTGCAGCGAACATGTGTTAAACGTTTTGCTGTCTTTAGGTTCTCCAGGACGGCATACACACACCCGGTGACATATGGGTCTGCTTTTGGGGCTCCGAATCCAGCCTGTACAGTCAGTCCCGGTGCTGCGTGCGGCACGTCTGTGATGCCCTCTGAGATTCTGTGCTCTATATTTATTAAATTTCGGCATCTTTCGTTGTCAGGTGAGAGGAAGCACTGACTAGTTAAATAAGTCTTAGTAAAAACCTGTGTTTGCAAACGAGGTTAGAGAGCTGGCATCCATGTGGCCCTGAGAAGCTACACACCTGGAGAATCGACTCTGACTGTGCCATTGGGTGAAGTCCGGCTCCCTTCTCCTAACAGATGGCGGCTTTGGGGCATGGAGTGCAGGGTCTGGAGCTGCAGACCTTTGGGGCCGGATATCTCTGACTACAGATCAGACTGTATGCGGCATCGGCTGGCTAACGGGTCTCGCTAAAATGGGATATCTGGGGATCACTCAAGAAAATCCTGCTACCTTAGGATGCTTGTATTAGCAGTGATTCATTGTATCAGAAGCTAATTCGATAAAAAAGCACATAGCTTAACGTCCCTTTCAGTTAAAGGTATAAATGACACGCCAAATTAACTTGCTAGATTGCTAATTCCAACAGGTATGCTCAGGCAGTGGCATCTTGTGGTTTGTCATATAAGGCTTCATTGACTGCATTAAAGAGAAATTAGTCTAGCTACTTTTATTCCGAAGGACAAAATTCATTTCTATCAGCTAAACGTAGGCGTTTTTATAGTCACTGAGCCTGGGTAAAAGGGAGAACTGACTGGTATCTTTTTAGCATATATCTCTTTGAGTTTGCGCATGTTCAAAACCCTACTGTAAATCAAAGCGGGAAATTCACGCATTACGATAATTAATTTAAGAAAGCGTTGGCGCCTCCTTGCGTGTGCACATGCTGTAAGTCCACTGGCACCCCTGCCAACCACCACCACTAATTCTGGGGGAAACGCTGGCCATAAATTAAGGGTGGAATGGTTCAGAATCCGAGTGGTCGATACCAGATCGAGAGCGCGTATCGCGGTTCTGCCCTGCGGATGCCCGCCACCCGCTGCTTGAGACGCATCCTACTGAGCTCACAGGAATCTAGTCACAAAAGTCATTTTTCATTTCACAGTTAACATTGCAATACATGTAAATCGCAAAGTATTATTCTGTTTAAAGTAAAGGAAAACTGTACATTTTGTAAACACTGCACATAACTGTGATGGTACACATATTCATCACGTACTGTTACAATTTTACATGTTTTTTTATATTTAAATTAAGAATTTGCTTGTAATTCAATGAAATATTTTTTCTCACACCAGTATTTGTATGTATTTGATGTATTTGTGCCTATCTCTGATTGGCTAATGATAAGGTTGGCCACTCGATATGAATTATAGGTCCATATTAGCCCCTATATCAAACCAAATGTCATAAAGCAGAATCCCACACAGGATTCAGAGTAAAGTTAAAAAAAAACACTCAAATGAAACATAAATTAAAAATATGAAATCTGCAAAAGACAGAAATCAGAGCAAACTGCAGAGACCCCAGAGGCAGCCTCAGATTTTTTCGCCAGAGGATGAATGTGAGACTGAAAAGTTCCCAGGCTCAAAACGCTTCTTATCACCTGAGAGAGGAAACTAACCGCTTTTTCTTAAAAATGGTCACAGCAAAATGACATTTGAAAATAGCGACAATTGTCCTGGATGCTGCAGTTATGAGGCCTATTTTTAAAATCAAATATATTGTGATATCATGACCCTGCACTGGATGAGCAGTTATGGAAGATGGATGGATGGGTATTGTGATTATTCTTATCCATAGATAATGCGACTGAAAGGGAAAGACATTTCTGGGTTTTTCTCTTTCATAGTTTGTTTTTTTTCTTTATAAAAATAAAAAAGTAAGTATATATGGCAAGCCTAACCTGGGGGGTCTCTTCCTGTAATGAAAGGAAGGCTGTCAAAATCCCCAGGTTACCTGGGCTAAAAAGCTGTGGAAACCAGCATAATGGTCTAATGACCCCCCCCCCCCACCACCACCTGCAGCATGGAAGACATGAAATGCTACCTCAGTGCTTCATGGCGTCACGGGATCGATCCGGCTCAATGCAGAACCGTAAAGGTGTCACCTGCAGGGGGCAGCGTTGGTGGTGGTACACTGAAGACTGACCTTCTACTCCCACGCTGGTGGGGGGGGTCCCGGCACGTCAGGCACTCCGGGTGAGTTTCTCCGGGCCCTGACGCACAGTGGAGTCTGACTAACATGGCGGAGCGGCAGGTAAATGCGGCGTGACGATGCGGGGTTATTTAAAGGCGGACGCTTCTGGCAATAAATAATGCATTATGGGAAAGTGGAGGCCTAATCCTCAAGCCACAATCAATGTGGACACCAGTGACGTATGAGAGCAGCCTGCCGACGGTGCTGGTCACTGGTCCGTCTCCCACGAAAACACCGTTCTTCTACTAGAAGCTATCCTGTCCTCACCCCCAACCCCCCCCGCGCGCGCATTTCTCATTTAAAGCAGTGACCTCTGTGACCCCCCGTGCTGTCCAACATCATCTCCCCAGAGCCCCGCTCGCCATATCCACCGACACCGTGACGGCCTGGGCGCTCGGGCTGCCACTCGGCATTTACGCGCTCACAGACAGCCCCTCTGAGGCTTCACCAAGTCGCCGGATGGGGGGTGTGAAGTGGGGGGGTGGGAGTGAGAGAGGGGGGAGCACAGGATTCATGGAGCGTATAACAGAAAGCACTCAACACAGTATTGCTTGTGATTAGCCTTTAGCACTGAAGGGAATCATATATATATATATATATATATAATCTCAGGTATAGGAAAATCACATTTGCAGGAAAATGAGACATAAATAAATGTTATTTAAGCACGATATGTAAAACTATAAGCCATCTTCAGGATAAAGCTAATAATTTCCATCTTCTCTGAGGTGTAGATTTAGGGGGGACAGGCCACCGCGTACTGAGTGCCGCAGTCCAGTTACAAGCGTGCGAGATGCCTAGATTCATTCCTGCCGTTCCGCCTTTTTTCCAATAATAAACATTCTTTCATGATATTTGGGGAGCTGGGGAGGGGGCATGACACAGGAGGGGGAAAATAATGGCTCTGGGGGGGAGAGATATGGCCTAGAAATGAACTTTAAATGTTTGGGGGCATGTCTGTGCCAGAGTGGGGTCCTTTAGCATGCCTGGTTCCGCACACCTAGAACCCACGTGGTGCGGATCTGCCACACCATCAGCTGCTAATGCCTATAGACATGTATGTCCTTGTGTTCTGCTGCGAGGGTGATTAGCAAGTTCCAGAGTGTGTCTGGGGGGGGGGGGCACCAGCAGCAGGACACGCTGACCGCAGGCTGCAGCTGCTCCAATGCGGTAGCCTCCCCTCCCACTCCCCTCCGCCCCCAGACATGCTGCAGAGGTGGGTGTGGGCCTGTGGGGAACGGGGGGGCAGCTGCGTCTTGCTGGCCCAGCGGGAGCAGTTAGCATTGCCAGGGCTGCCATTTCTGCAACTCCGGCTAGTGTAGCTAGCTGTTAGAGGTGCACACTGCGAACGCTAGGACTCACCACTACCGCTAATGCTAGGACTCACCACTACCGCTAGGACACTGCTAACGTTAGGACTCACCACTAC